>JASANC010003837.1:0-159820 GCA_030248135.1 Theristus sp. LFF4_11
GGAGTAATGGTGAATGATGTGCGGAATAACCGCACAGCTGAAAAGCTGTTTCGCACCCGAACGTTGTGCAAATGTGAACTAAAATGAATTTATTTAGTGAGAAAAATTCTGATTAGTATTTTCTCAAGTTCTTGCACAAATCTGCCGTCAGAATACATGTATGTTAAGTTTTTTGATTTCAAACTGCCGCTCAGCCATGAAACATTTTATCTATCTCTTCGTGCAAACGCATATTGGGACACGTTTAATAAGAAAGATAATATTGTGAAAAAATTCGGTTAAAAATCTAGCACAAAATTTTTGTCAATATTCGGGTGGTGCCGAGCCAATACTTCTTGCAGGGCCCCTTGCCTTCAAAGCGAGCCCACTACCGCTGCGCTATTGACGATGAGAGTGAAACGGCGTTAACAAAACAGGTGTACCGTATTTAGGGCAAGAATGCAGTTCGTTGCAAGATCAGCAATGATACGTGCGCTGCGTCGCGGCTATCTCTGATTGGATGCACATTAAAGAAAAAATTGTTTCAATGTTTCAGCGAGTCGAAACTTGGAGGGTTTGAAAAAAAATGAAAATCCCGATTTTTTTAAATAAAAAAACAATTAAATCTTGAATCTTAAATTTTTTTAAAAACAACTTTTCAATTAAAAAAATCCAAAATGCCAGGGGAAAATCGGCCGGTGGTACGGACAACAAAAATAGGTGCACTCGAAATAATTTCGAACCGCGTTGACGCGCTGAGTTCGAATATTGCACTGTGTTCAATAGTACTTCTTCGAGACGACGGCTGCCCTTTTTTTCTAAAATCCGCTTCAGATAAAACACGCTCGTTGTCGGACATTGCTAAAACGCACCTGATTCAAATCTTAGTCCTAAAGCCTCATCCTAAGCCTAACTTGATCCTAACCTATTCCTAACCTAAGCCAATCTTTTTCAGGAAGTAAGCTGTCAGAATAATTGCGTTTTGAACAAGTTTTTGTGTTCCGGGTGCTCTGCTGATTTGATTTGTGCTTCACGACATGTGCCTTGTGCGCCGATCTGTCACGCAATTCTGCCGGCGCTGTGCTCAACCGATTTCAAGGATCGACGGCTCAGTCAATGATTTTTGTAGAATAAAAAAGGATAGGAAGACAAAATAAACATAAAATAACATATCATAATCACGTACGCAGTGAATGATTTTGGTGCGGTCTTTTGACACGAGCGGTATTTTGGTTGATAGCATCTGCGGTCTTTTGGTCACAAAAAATCTCAAATGTGCGGTCTTTTGGCACGTGCGGTCTTTTGTCCGCAAGCCCACCGTAAGGGGGGTGCGATCCCGTGTTTTCTCGCGGAGGGGGTTGGGGGAGTCCAGTACCCGTGTCGAGGTAAAGGGGGGAGGGGGTACACGGGTATCTGCCCGTACACGGGCAAGATTTTTGGCTGAGGGGGGTGGACCCTCCCCCACCCCCGCACTTTTGCTACTGCTTGGAAATGGTTTTCCAGCTTCAGAATATTTCTCTGGATTTTGACAATACACAAATGAACTGAGCAAGAAAAGCTGAATAAAACCTGTAAACATGTCGTTTTTTGCGAACAATAATCAGCGGCGTTCTGGCCACCAACAGGCAACAGAACTCAATAACAGTGGATTCCGCGACTGAAAATTAGGATTTGTTTCGACGACTGAAAATTCAGATATTGTATTATCTTTTCCTGCAAAGAGGCGGAGTAATGGTGAATGATGTGCGGAAAAACCGAACAGCTGAAAAGCTGTTTCGCACCCGAACGTTGTTCAAATATGAAATAAAATGAATTTATTTAGTGAGAAAAATTCTGATTAGTATTTTCTCAAGTTCTTGCACAAATCTGCCGTCAGAATACATGTATGTTAAGTTTTTTGATTTCAAACTGCCGCTCAGCCATGAAACATTTTATCTATCTCTTCGTGCAAACGCATATTGGGACACGTTTAATAAGAAAGATAATATTGTGAAAAAATTCGGTTAAAAATCTAGCACAAAATTTTTGTCAATATTCGGGTGGTGCCGAGCCAATACTTCTTGCAGGCCCCCTTGCCTTCAAAGCGAGCCCACTACCGCTGCGCTATTGACGATGAGAGTGAAACGGCGTTAACAAAACAGGTGTACCGTATTTAGGGCAAGAATGCAGTTCGTTGCAAGATCAGCAATGATACGTGCGCTGCGTCGCGGCCATCTCTGATTGGATGCACACTAAAGAAAAAAATTGTTTCAATGTTTCGGCGAGTCGAAACTTGGAGGGTTTGAAAAAAAAATGAAAATCCCGATTTTTTAAAATAAAAAAACAATTAAATCTTGAATCTCAATTTTTTGAAAACAATTTTTCAATTAAAAAAAATCCAAAATGCCAGGGGAAAATCGGCCGGTGGTACGGACGACAAAAATAGGTGCACTCGAAATAATTTCGAACCGCGTTGACGCGCTGAGTTCGAATATTGCACTGTGTTCAATAGTACTTCTTCGAGACGACGGCTGCCTTCTTTTCTAAAATCCGCTTCAGATAAAACACGCTCGTTGTCGGACATTGCTAAAACGGACCTGATTCAAATCTTAGTCCTAAAGCCTCATCCTAAACCTAACTTGATCCTAACCTATTACTAACCTAAGCCAAGCTTTTTCAGAAGTAAAATGTCAGACAAATGCGTTTTGAACAAGTTTTTGTGGTCCGGGTGCTCTGCTGATTTGATTTGTGCTTGACGACATGTGTCTTGTGCGCCGATCTGTCACGCGATTCTGCCGGCGCTGTGCTCAACCGATTTCAAGGATCGACGGCTCAGTCAATGATTTTTGTAGAATAAAAAAGGATAGGAAGACAAAATAAACATAAAATAGCATTTCATAATCACGTACACAGTGAATGATTTTGGTGCGGTCTTTTGACACGAGCGGTATTTTGGTTGATAGCATCTGCGGTCTTTTGGTCACAAAAAATCTCAAATGTGCGGTCTTTTGGCACGTGCGGTCTTTTGTCCGCAAGCCCACCGTAAGGGGGGTGCGATCCCGTGTTTTCTCGCGGAGGGGGTTGGGGGAGTCCAGTACCCGTGTCGAGGTAAAGGGGGGAGGGGGTACACGGGTATCTGCCCGTACACGGGCAAGATTTTTGGCTGAGGGGGGTGGACCCTCCCCCACCCCGTTGAGGGGGGTGGACCCTCCCCCACCCCCCGCACTTTCGCTACTACTGCTCGGAAATGGTTTTCCAGCTTCAGAATATTTCTCTGGATTTTGACAAATACACAAATGAACTGAGCAAGAAAAGCTGAATAAAACCTGTAAACATGTCGTTTTTTGCGAACAATAATCAGCGATGTTCTGGCCACCAACAGGCAACAGAACTTAATAACAGTGGATTCCGCGACTGAAAATTTGGATTTGTTTCGACGACTGAAAATTCAGACATTCTATTATTTTTTCCTGCAAAGGAGGCGGAGTAATGGTGAATGATGTGCGGAAAAACCGCAAATCTGAAAAGCTGTTTCGCACCTGAACGTTGTTCAGATATGAAAAAAATGAATTTATTTAGTGAGAAAAATTCTGATTAGTATTTTCTCAAGTTCTTGCACAAATCTGCCGTCAGAATAATGTACGTTAAGTTTTTGATTTCAAATTGCCGCTCAGCCATGAAACATTTTCTCTATCTCTGCGTGCAAACGCATATTGGGACACGCTTAATAAGTAAGATAATACTGTGAAAAAATTCGGTTAAAAATCTAGCAGAAATTTTGTGTCAATATTCGGGTGGTGCCGAGCCAATACTTCTTGCAGGCCCCTTTGCCTGCAAAGCGAGCCCACTACCGCTGCGCTATTGACGATGAGAGTGAAACGGCGTTAACAAAACAGGTGTACCGTAATTAGGCAAGAATACAGTTCGTTGCAAGATCAGCAATGATACGTGCGCTGCGTCGCGGCCATCTCTGATTGGATGCACATTGAAGAAAAAATTTTTTCAATGTTTCGGCGAGGCGAAACTAGGAGGGTTTGAAAAAAGTGAAAATCCCGATTTTTTAAATAAAAAAACAGTTAAATCTTGAATCTTAAATCTTCTTAAAACGTTTTTTAATTAAAAAAATCCAAAATGCCACAGGAAAATCGGCCGGTGCGGTGGTACGGTCGACAAAAATAGGTGCATTCGAAATAAATGCGAACCTCGTTGACGCGATGAGTTCGAATATTGCACTGTGTTCCATAGTACTTCTTCGAGACGACGGCTGCCCTTCTTTTCTAAAATACGCTTCAGATAAAACACGCTCGTTGTTGGACATTGCTAAAACGGACCTGATTCAAATCTTAGTCCTAAAGCCTCATCCTAAACCTAACTTGATCCTAACCTATTCCTAACTTAAGCCAAGCTTTTTCAGGAAGTAAAATGTCAGACAATTGCGTTTTGAACAAGTATTTGTGGTCCGGGTGCTCTGCTGATTTGATTTGTGCTTGACGACATGTGTCTTGTGCGCCGATCTGTCACGCGATTCTGCCGGCGCTGTGCTCAACCGATTTCAAGGATCGACGGCTCAGTCAATGATTTTTGTAGAATAAAAAAGGATAGGAAGACAAAATAAACATAAAATAGCATATCATAATCACGTACACAGTGAATGATTTTGGTGCGGTCTTTTGGCACGTGCGGTATTTTGGTTTGATAGCATCTGCGGTCTTTTGGTCACAAAAAAATCTCAAATGTGCTGTCTTTTGGCACGTGCGGTCTTTTGTCCGCAAGCCCACCGTGAGGGGGGTGCGATCCCGTGTTTTCTCGCGGAGGGGGGTGGGGGAGTCCAGTACCCGTGTCGAGGTAAAGGGGGGAGGGGGTACACGGGCATCTGCCCGTACACGTGCAGGATTTTTTGCTGAGGGGGTGGACCCTCCCCCACCCCGTTGAGGGGGGTGGACCCTCCCCCACCCCCCGCACTTTCGCTACTACTGCTCGGAAATGGTTTTCCAGCTTCAGAATATTTCTCTGGATTTTGACAAATACACAAATGAACTGAGCAAGAAAAGCTGAATAAAACCTGTAAACATGTCGTTTTTTGCGAACAATAATCAGCGATGTTCTGGCCACCAACAGGCAACAGAACTTAATAACAGTGGATTCCGCGACTGAAAATTTGGATTTGTTTCGACGACTGAAAATTCAGATATTCTATTATTTTTTCCTGCAAAGGAGACGGAGTAATGGTGAATGATGTGCGGAAAAACCGCAAATCTGAAAAGCTGTTTCGCACCTGAACGTTGTTCAGATATGAAAAAAATGAATTTATTTAGTGAGAAAAATTCTGATTAGTATTTTCTCAAGTTCTTGCACAAATCTGCCGTCAGAATACATGTACGTTAAGTTTTTTGATTTCAAATTGCCGCTCAGCCATGAAACATTTTCTCTATCTCTGCGTGCAAACGCATATTGGGACACGCTTAATAAGTAAGATAATACTGTGAAAAAATTCGGTTAAAAATCTAGCAGAAATTTTGTGTCAATATTCGGGTGGTGCCGACCCAATACTCCTTGCAGGCCCCTTTGCCTGCAAAGCGAGCCCACTACCGCTGCGCTATTGACGATGAGAGTGAAACGGCGTTAACAAAACAGGTGTACCGTAATTAGGCAAGAATACAGTTCGTTGCAAGATCAGCAATGATACGTGCGCTGCGTCGCGGCCATCTCTGATTGGATGCACATTGAAGAAAAAAATTGTTTCAATGTTTCGGCGACTCGAAACTTGGAGGGTTTGAAAAAAATGAAAATCCCGATTTTTTTAAATAATAAAAAAAACAATTAAAGCTCAAATCTTAAATTTTTTAAAAACAATTTTTCAAATAAAAATCCAAAATGCCAGGGGAAAATCGGCCGGTGGTACGGTCGACAAAAATAGGTGCATTCGAAATGAATGCGAACCGCGTTGACGCGATGAGTTCGAATATTGCACTGTGTTCCATAGTACTTCTTTGAGACGACGGCTGCCCTTCTTTTCTAAAATCCGCTTCAGATAAAACACGCTCGTTGTCGGACATTGCTAAAACGGACCTGATTCAAATCTTAAGCCTCATCCTAAACCTAACTTGATCCTAATCTATTCCTAACCTAAGCCAAGCTTTTCAGGAAGTAAAATGTCAGACAATTGCGTTTTGAACAAGTTTTTGTGGTCCGGGTGCTCTGCTGATTTGATTTGTGCTTGACGACATGTGTCTTGTGCGCCGATCTGTCACGCGATTCTGCCGGCGCTGTGCTGAACCGATTTCAAGGATCGACGGCTCGCTCAGTCAATGATTTTTGTAGAATAAAAAAGGATAGGAAGACAAAATAAACATAAAATAGCATATCATAATCACGTACACAGTGAATGATTTTGGTGCGGTCTTTTGGCACGTGCGGTATTTTGGTTTGATAGCATCTGCGGTCTTTTGGTCACAAAAAAATCTCAAATGTGCTGTCTTTTGGCACGTGCGGTCTTTTGTCCGCAAGCCCACCGTGAGGGGGCTGCGATCCCGTGTTTTCTCGCGGAGGGGGGTGGGGGGAGTCCAGTACCCGTGTCGAGGTAAAGGGGGGAGCGGAGTACACGGGCATCTGCCCGTACACGTGCAGGATTTTTTGCTGAGGGGGTGGACCCTCCCCCACCCCCCGCACTTTCGCTACTGCTCGGAAATGGTTTTCCAGCTTCAGAATATTTCTCTGGATTTTGACAAATACACAAATGAACTGAGCAAGAAAAGCTGAATAAAACCTGTAAACATGTCGTTTTTTGCGAACAATAATCAGCGGTATTCTGGCCACCAACAGGCAACAGAACTCAATAACAGTGGATTCCGCGACTGAAAATTTGGATTTGTTTCCACGACTGAAAATTCAGATATTCTATTATTTTTTCCTGCAAAGGAGGCGGAGTAATGGTGAATGATGTGCGGAAAAACCGCACAGCTGAAAAGCTGTTTCGCACCCGAACGTTGTTCAAATATGAAAAAAAAATTATTTAGTGAGAAAAATTCTGATTAGTATTTTCTCAAGTTCTTGCACAAATCTGCCGTCAGAATACATGTACGTTAAGTTTTTTGATCTCAAATTGCCGCTCAGCCATGAAACATTTTCTCTATCTCTGCGTGCAAACGCATATTGGTACACGTTTAATAAGAAAGATAATATTGTGAAAAAATTCGGTTAAAAATCTAGCACAAAATTTTTGTCAATATTCGGGTGGTGCCGAGCCAATACTTCTTGCAGGCCCCCTTGCCTTCAAAGCGAGCCCACTACCGCACGCTATTGACGATGAGAGTGAAACGGCGTTAAGAAAACAGGTGTACCGTATTTAGGGCAAGAATGCAGTTCGTTGCAAGATCAGCAATGATACGTGCGCTGCGTCGCGGCCATCTCTGATTGGATGCACACTAAAGAAAAAAATTGTTTCAATGTTTCGGCGAGTCGAAACTTGGAGGGTTTGAAAAAAATGAAAATCCCGATTTTTTTAAATAAAATTGAATCTTGAATCTTAATTTTTTTGAAAACAATTTTTCAATTAAAAAAATCCAAAATGCCAGGGGAAAGCGGCCGGTGGTACGGACGACAAAAATAGGTGCACTCGAAATAATTTCGAACCGCGTTGACGCGCTGAGTTCGAATATTGCACTGTGTTCAATAGTACTTCTTCGAGACGACGGCTGCCTTCTTTTCTAAAATCCGCTTCAGATAAAACACGCTCGTTGTCGGACATTGCTAAAACGGACCTGATTCAAATCTTAGTCCTAAAGCCTCATCCTAAACCTAACTTGATCCTAACCTATTCCTAACCTAAGCCAAGCTTTTTCAGAAGTAAAATGTCAGACAAATGCGTTTTAAACAAGTTTTTGTGGTCCGGGTGCTCTGCTGATTTGATTTGTGCTTGACGACATGTGTCTTGTGCGCCGATCTGTCACGCGATTCTGCCGGCGCTGTGCTCAACCGATTTCCAGGATCGACGGCTCAGTCAATGATTTTTGTAGAATAAAAAAGGATAGGAAGACAAAATAAACATAAAATAGCATATCATAATCACGTACACAGTGAATGATTTAGGTGCGGTCTTTTGGCACGTGCGGTATTTTGGTTTGATAGCATATGCGGTCTTTTGGTCACAAAAAAATCTCAAATGTGCTGTCTTTTGTCCGCAAGCCCACCGTGAGTGGGGGTGCGATCCCGTGTTTTCTCGCGGAGGGGGGTAGGGGAGTCCAGTACCCGTGTCGAGGTAAAGGGGGGAGGGGGGTTCACGGGCATCTGCCCGTACACGTGCAGGATTTTTTGCTGAGGGGGGTGGACCCTCCCCCACCCCCCGCACTTTCGCTACTGCTCGGAAATGGTTTTCCAGCTTCAGAATATTTCTCTGGATTTTGACAAATACACAAATGAACTGAGCAAGAAAAGCTGAATAAAACCTGTAAACATGTCGTTTTTTGCGAACAATAATCAGCGGTGTTCTGGCCACCAACAGGCAACAGAACTCAATAACAGTGGATTCCGCGACTGAAAATTTGGATTTGTTTCCACGACTAAAAATTCAGATATTCTATTATTTTTTCCTGCAAAGGAGGCGGAGTAATGGTGAATGATGTGCGAAAAAACCGCACAGCTGAAAAGCTGTTTCGCACCCGAACGTTGTTCAAATATGAAAAAAAAAATTATTTAGTGAGAAAAATTCTGATTAGTATTTTCTCAAGTTCTTGCACAAATCTGCCGTCAGAATACATGTACGTTAAGTTTTTTGATTTCAATTTGCCGCTCAGCCATGAAACATTTTCTCTATCTCTGCGTGCAAACGCATATTGGTACACGTTTAATAAGAAAGATAATATTGTGAAAAAATTCGGTTAAAAATCTAGCACAAAATTTTTGTCAATATTCGGGTGGTGCCGAGCCAATACTTCTTGCAGGCCCCCTTGCCTTCAAAGCGAGCCCACTACCGCTGCGCTATTGACGATGAGAGTGAAACGGCGTTAAGAAAACAGGTGTACCGTATTTAGGGCAAGAATGCAGTTCGTTGCAAGATCAGCAATGATACGTGCGCTGCGTCGCGGCCATCTCTGATTGGATGCACACTAAAGAAAAAAATTGTTTCAATGTTTCGGCGAGTCGAAACTTGGAGGGTTTGAAAAAAAAATGAAAATCCCGATTTTTTAAAATAAAAAAACAATTAAATCTTGAATCTCAATTTTTTGAAAACAATTTTTCAATTAAAAAAAATCCAAAATGCCAGGGGAAAATCGGCCGGTGGTACGGACGACAAAAATAGGTGCACTCGAAATAATTTCGAACCGCGTTGACGCGCTGAGTTCGAATATTGCACTGTGTTCAATAGTACTTCTTCGAGACGACGGCTGCCTTCTTTTCTAAAATCCGCTTCAGATAAAACACGCTCGTTGTCGGACATTGCTAAAACGGACCTGATTCAAATCTTAGTCCTAAAGCCTCATCCTAAACCTAACTTGATCCTAACCTATTACTAACCTAAGCCAAGCTTTTTCAGAAGTAAAATGTCAGACAAATGCGTTTTGAACAAGTTTTTGTGGTCCGGGTGCTCTGCTGATTTGATTTGTGCTTGACGACATGTGTCTTGTGCGCCGATCTGTCACGCGATTCTGCCGGCGCTGTGCTCAACCGATTTCCAGGATCGACGGCTCAGTCAATGATTTTTGTAGAATAAAAAAGGATAGGAAGACAAAATAAACATAAAATAACATATCATCACGTACGCAGTGAATGATTTTGGTGCGGTCTTTTAACACGTGCGGTATTTTGGTTTGATAGCATCTGCGGTCTTTTGGTCACAAAAAATCTCAAATGTGCGGTCTTTTGGCACGTGCGGTCTTTTGTCCGCAAGCCCACCGTGAGGGGGGGTGCGATCCCGTGTTTTCTCGCGGAGGAGGGTGGGGGAGTCCAGTACCCGTGTCGAGGTAAAGGGGGGAGGGGGTACATGGGTATCTGCCCGTACACGTGCAGGATTTTTGGCTGAGGGGGTGGACCCTCCCCCACCCCCGCACTTTCGCTACTGCTCGGAAATGGTTTTTCAGCTTCAGAATATTTCTGTGGATTTTGACAAATACACAAATGAACTGAGCAAGAAAAGCTGAATGAAACCTGTAAACATGTCGTTTTTTGCGAACAATAATCAGCGGTGTTCTGGCCACCAACAGGCAACAGAACTCAATAACAGTGGATTCCGCAACTGAAAATTTGGATTTGTTTCGACGACTGAAAATTCAGATATTCTACGGAATGACCGAGTAAACATGGCAGCTTTTTTCTGGGTGCAAGGAGCGCGCGAAATTTTAATGAAAGAAAAAAGACGTTCAGAAACCAAATTGTGTGCCAAATTTGACGCGTTTTTTTAGACTAATGGATTCTTCGTGCTATTCTGTTCATTCTTTCTGCCTTGAACACATGATTAGGAGTTATGTTGGCATTTTTGAAAAAGACAACTCCTAGTCTCCGACTGATCCCGCCTTGATGGGCTGCCTTATTTATTCGGCCATACTGTATTATCTTTTCCTGCAAAGGAGGCGGAGTAATGGTGAATGATGTGCGGAAAAACCGAACAGCTGAAAAGCTGTTTCGCACCCGACCGTTGTTCAAATATGAAAGAAAATGAATTTATTTAGTGAGAAAAATTCTGATTAGTATTTTCTCAAGTTCTTGCACAAATCTGCCGTCAGAATACATGTATGTTAAGTTTTTTGATTTCAAACTGCCGCTCAGCCATGAAACATTTTATCTATCTCTTCATGCAAACGCATATTGGGACACGTTTGATAAGAAAGATAATATTGTGAAAAAATTCGGTTAAAAATCTAGCACAAAATTTTTGTCAATATTCGGGTGGTGCCGAGCCAATACTTCTTGCAGGGCCCCTTGCCTTCAAAGCGAGCCCACTACCGCTGCGCTATTGACGATGAGAGTGAAACGGCGTTAACAAAACAGGTGTACCGTATTTAGGGCAAGAATGCAGTTCGTTGCAAGACCAGCAATGATACGTGCGCTGCGTCGCGGCCATCTCTGATTGGATGCACATTGAAGAAAAAAATTGTTTCAATGTTTCGGAAAGGCGAAACTAGGAGGGTTTGAAAAAAGTGAAAATCCCGATTTTTTTTAAATAAAAAAAACAGTTAAATCTTGAACTTAAATGTTCTTAAAACGTTTTTTAATTAAAAAAATCCAAAATGCCAGAGGAAAATCGGCCAGTGCGGGGGTACGGTCGACAAAAATAGGTGCATTCGAAATAAATGCGAACCGCGTTGACGCGATGAGTTCGAATATTGCACTGTGTTCCATAGTACTTCTTCGAGACGACGGCTGCCCTTCTTTTCTAAAATCCGCTTCAGATAAAACACGCTCGTTGTCGGACATTGCTAAAACGGACCTGATTCAAATCTTAGTCCTAAAGCCTAACTTGATCCTAACCACTCTAACCTATTCTTTTTCAGGAAGTGTGTACCCTAATGTGTACAAATCGGGGGCTCTCCTCTCTCACGCCTCCCTCGCCCATCCCGGCCCGGCCGCCCGCCCGGCCCACCCCACCGTCTTACACTGAACTGGTATCGGTTTCCTTTCAGTGAAAAGGGAGGGAGAGAGGACTGGAATATTTTATTCGTTTGCAATATGTCAAAAATGTTTATGGCAAAAGCACTGCATCAACTTTTGTTTGCAATTTTTTCATTGTTTTCTCTGTCCGCAACAACGATAATAATCCAGCCGGATGTGGATTCAACCTCTTCGAATTGCTCGTTGGTTTCAAATTTTGAAAATTTCAGCACTTGCTTGCTTTCATCTGTCGTTTGTTTTGTATTAGTTTCGCAACATTTAGTTACTCTTTTTACAGAAATAAATGCGTTGTGGACGATGAGCGTGGACTGGCATGCTATGAACGAACACTTCGACATTATGGCTGGAATTTGGTGACAGCGTTACGAGATTGGCTCGCTGTCAGGGTTGGTTGGTAAAATTTTGTTCAAGGTCTGGGGACAGTTTCACAAAACTTAGCTTAGCAGTCCAATATTGCCACCGCCACGCGCCAAAATAAACTCATAAATGTCGTCGCGTCCGTGGCGTAGCGGTAGAACTTCGGCCTACAGTTCTGTAGGTACCGGGTTCGAACCTCGCTGTGGACAAGACATACTCGTGGAAAATTAGAGTGACCAACGAACATCTAATGGTCTATTCCCTCCTGAGCCGAGGGTAAAATTGGGCTCGGGGCAGTATTGCCCGTCTCCGCCGGAGTTTGGTACCTTCGGGTTGCCGGAACCGGCGCGCGTATAATTAGATAAATAAAAAAAATAAAAAATAAAAATCAACAAATTTCACTTTCCTCACACCACGATGAAGAGCAGACATTGGTGAATCAGTTTAGGTCGAAAAACGAAACTACGACGCTTCATTATATCATTCAGGGGTTCAGTGGTGTGGTGTAGAGCTATTATTGGACTACTGAGCTTTTATAAAACTGGCCCCTCCCCTGGGCTGGAGTTTCGAAATTCAACAATCGTCATGTTCATAACATAAGATACTGTGCCATTTTGTTATCACGCTTTTGTTACAGAAGGAATTGAGCTCCAGCACGCCGTAGCTTCGTTCGAGTAAGAAGAAAATTGATAAGCCAAGCCGATGGCTTGCCCAAAAACGTGTTGAAAAGCGACATGCCATGAACACCGATGATGAAATGATGTCATTTTGTAAGCAAATGTATGAACAGACTGTGTTGCAGGATGGAATTGAGCAATGGTACTTTCGGCACCAGCATTCGTACATGGGCGTCAATGAAACGGTTGCCGCTGAGCAGGCGTACAGACAGTTTGTGGCACATTTGCTGGACGAAAAAGAGCTGCTGTCACGTGACACACTGCGCTCAGTTGCTAGTACACTTGCACAAAGGGTTGGTGTGTGTGTGTTGCGGTTTCACTGTACCGATTCGGTTTTGGTCACTTCTTATATCATCATTGCAACTTGGGTTCAACTGAGAATGCTGCTTTGAGTTCAGATCCAAAGACACCGGCAGCTGTCTCCACCGGATTACACGTGTCCAATCGATTGCTCTTACCGCACGTACCTCTGGCATTACATGTTCATTGCGTCTGCGCTGCTCAATGCCGCACTTTTTCTCGCCGTCGTTCCGTTCATGATAAACTCAATAAGACGCGACAAACGAATGTCGCATTTGTACGCCAGCGCTCGGTGAAATTGCGGCACACTTTGGAATGGATTTATTTGCTCAAACACAGACTGAATTGATGATGGTTATAGTAAGAGCCAATGTTGCCATGTTCCAGTTTTTATTCGTACTCGTTTCTTGCGTTCTACGACCAATCGAGTGCTGCCATATCGCCTTTTTGTTTTATTTGTTCATTCATCACCATTCATTTCCTCAGCTAGTCTCGCGAATGTACATTTTCCGGATGGTTACTCGATTTATTTTGTCATGATTAGGGTTGGGTTGGGGGTAAATCCGGATTTTTTAATTAAAAGTTCGTTCGTAAGCGTCTCGTCGAGCTGAGTTCAGCCAGTGAATTGCAACACAACAGTTTTTGAAACGATGTTTCAATTCAGTTAAGTTATTTCAACGCTAACAATTGACCCCAGAAGTCATCCCAATCGGAAAACAATGAGCACGACGGTCAAAATGACCCAATCATGACATAGAGCTGAGTGCTCAAGGAAGATTGGGAGAAAATCTGCTTCAATTATGGAAAATTTCAAAAGATTATGTCAAAAATCGAATGGTCAGAGCAAATTAGAAGAAAATGTTTTCAATTTTTTAAGTTTGAAAAAAATCCGGATGTAAAAAACCAAATAACAAGTTGAGAAATTTTCAAACACCCCAACCTAGTCGTGATGTTGTTGCACTCAACGGTAATTGGAGTCTTCCCCAAAACAATCTGTTTTATGTTTCACTGATAGTTTTTAAACACAGCTGATTTGCCTGTATTTGATTGCTGTTGAACGTTTTCAAATTTGTAAATTTAGCATGTATTGTTGTGTTTTTCTGCCAGCACCAGCCATCGAAAATATTGGTGCTGAACAATAAAATTCGTTTCATCGCGTGTGCAATACGATGTGTACCGTAAAGCGGAATGATAAAATGGAGCGTTTCTGCTGTTGTTGGCTGTTTTCCGATAACGGTGATTTCGGTGCGCTCCGCAGGGAACGCTTCTTTTTTCTGTGTTGTTGCTGAAACAGCATCGGTGTGGAATGCAAAAGTTTGGGAGAATGCTGTATTTCCAGCCGTGTTTGAAGGTCGGTGTTGCAATGTGTGCAGCTGGCAGCAGTCTGTTGCTGTTGGCGGACGCCGCTTGCAGCCGGGGCGGTGCCGTCGCCAACGAGCACACAGCCACTAGAAATGTCGCCGTTCAAACGCTCGATTCGTATCCGCCCGCCGTGGCGGCCGCTTGTTGCACAGGGGAGTGCCTGTTTTGAATTTTGCAACTGAATTAGATTCCGGAACGTGCTGTCTCATGTTTCAGGTTGTTCCGGTTTTCACCTTCTTTCACACGACTACACGCAACGCAGCACGTCGGACGTGTTGGTGAACCTGAATCACGATTATTACAGGTGGGTCGACTTCGTCTTGTGTGGGG
The DNA here is from genome assembly GCA_030248135.1 of Theristus sp. LFF4_11. NCBI lineage: Eukaryota > Metazoa > Nematoda > Chromadorea > Monhysterida > Xyalidae > Theristus > Theristus sp. LFF4_11. The sequence continues at coordinate 14,589 of JASANC010003837.1, forward strand.
TTGGGCGGTTTGACAAAAATATCGGGTTTTTCTGATTTAAGAAAACATTTTTTACCTACACGCCCTTCGGCGGGGGTAACACCCCAGCCACGAGTGTGACATGTCTGTAATGCGTTATAATGTCGAACATTTCTGTGCAATAATGTGCCAATATGCCAATGTTGAGTCGGCTCGAGAGTGCGCCAGAGGACTGGTCTCACCGTGATCACTCGTATTCTGTGCCCGGACAGCAGGCGCAGCAGCAGGGCTTCAATGATGACAACGACCAGCTGGACACTCACTTCATGCACCAGGTTACAATCAAGTTGTTCGGTTCATTTAGTTCAGGGCAACTGTTCATTCGTTTTGGGCTGGCCACTAAAGTGACTCGTAGCAGTTTGCAAGTGCTCCATTGCAGGATTTCAGCAGTCTGTTGTTCTCCAACTGTTGCTCGGCCGATCCGCAGCAGTGTGCGCCCGCAAGTCAGTCAATCGACCAGAACATATTTGAAGAGGTCGTCCAGTCGACGTTCGAAAGTGAAACCAACGTTGAAAGGAGCGCAGCCAATGTTCCGGTATGTTTCTTGTTGTTGGTGTCGATATGAACAAAAAATTAGATAGTAGTCATGATTGTCTCAGATCAACACGATTGGGATGCATTCGTCGCCTGGAAATGACAGTGTGCTGGATGATATGATGATGGCACATGTCGTTGAAGACACTGACTCAGTCACGTATGAGGTTTGCTGTCAATGTCACCACTCACTGTTGCTGTAACACTGCTGTTGCGGTTGTTTGCCATCTAAATCTGCAACATTTTCAGCCCGTGTTTTACGTTTTGTTTGGTTTTGCGTTTTTTTATTCGTTTCATTGCGCCTGTGGCGTTATTATTTCTGCATTTTCAGGTGAACGAAGAAGATTTCGACAACCTGATGACTTATCTGACGTCGAGCGAACACGAATCGGTGCATAGCAAGCCACCGTCGCAGTCGCAAAGTCATTGGAACAATGCTGGTGACAATTCACACAAGCGTGACAGCAGCAGCTATCGATGCAGTACACTTGTGACCGGTACACGTGCGGCACACGGCCGAGGACGCTACAGGAAACGGCTGCTGTCGGACTCGACTGGCAATGCAGCGGAGAGCCCGGGGGACGCTGGCACGAATGCGCACCCAACAACAACGTCTGACTCTGCTGATGGTTGTGATGCAACTGAAAGCAGCTCTGCACAGGACCACATGCATGCCAATGAACAACAAACGCACGGACACAAGGAACAAACGACAGCCAACGGTCAATGCTGCACGTCATCTGCTGGCGACAGCAGTTGCCAATGGCGTCAATGTGGCCAGTCGTTTGCAAGCACCAGTGCACTCGAGCTGCATGTCAACGAGACGCATGTGCCAGTGGGGCAGCGCTCGTTGTATTGCCAGTGGGCCAACTGTGCACGCACGCACGCATTCCAACGACGGTGCTTTTGTGAGATTCACTGCAGTGTTGAGTGTTGCTCACTTGATTTGTTGTGTTGCTTGCAGATATTTGCTGGTGCGCCACATTCGCAGTCACACTCAGTCTCGTCCGTTTCAATGCGAGCGATGCGCGAAACATTTCGCAACACGCGAGCGCCTGCGCTTGCACGCGCGCACGCACGACAGTTAGTTGATTTGATGCGGCGCACGTGCAACGATTGTTCAGCTGACGGTTCCTGTTGTTGTTGTTTGTTGCCCCCTTTTTATCCTTACCCAACGCCCTTGGGGAAAGGCATTGTCGCAATTTTTTATTGTCCACCACATGGGCTGCGACGTTGGAAGCAGTTTTTCTGCTTTTGAAGTGGGCGTTGGGCAAGCTGCGCTGGTATGCATGGGCGCGATGTCATTGAGTTCCTCGCCACCGGAACAGCAATCTTGTGAATCAAGAAAGCCGACGTTTATGCTGCCGAACCATTAAGCCCCACGCAACCCGGGGCAGCCGAGTGGTCACGAGCGGATTCGAACCCGGGCCTTCCGATTGGAAGTCCCAAGTGCTATCCACTCAGCCACTCAGCCGGCTGCTGACGGTTCCTTTCAACTGCCAGTGTCGTCTCGACTGGCCAATCAGCGTTTTGATTTGAGTTTTCAATAGCATAGACCTGCTTTTGCCTGTCTATTTACCAACGCGTGTGCCTCACGTTCACGTTGCAGACGTGCGTCCGTACGAATGCTGCGAGTGCTCAGCGTCCTTCTGCAACACGGCCAATCGTGCACGCCACATGCGCACGCACAGAAGCAGCAGCCAGCTGCGGCAGCACATTTGCTCACGGTGTCAGCGTGCGTATCGCTCCAACGACGCACTGCGCAAACACGTGCGCTTGAAGCGATGTGCACTCAGTCAATAGACATCATCAATCCATTTTCTTAATAGTGCCTAATTGCGCTGAGTTTTTTTGATATTTTTTGTGGTGATTTCATTTCCATGGTTGAAATGGAACTCGGTTCATTAAAATTGGGGTTTTATCTGAAAGCGCAAATCGATACGGATGCAGCATTGGATGCCATGAAATTTTCGTCAGCTCTCTTGTCACATTGTCACACGATACGTGGCGTCCATGTAATTTATTAACTTGCGTCGCTGGTATTTTATTGCCAGGCATTGGTTGGTTGGTGCAGTGGCTGTTGTCATAGTGGCAGCAAGTGGCACCAATTTGCCGGTGCCGGGTACAGCAATTACACACACAAACACATTATGCGCTCGGTTGCTATCGATGGAGCATTGTTCGCTACTCAGTCAATTATAGTACCCTGAAATACGCAACAAAGCATATCATCGGTTTCCCAGTTGTGAAACTAAACCGCATATTTTTCCCGTGAAAAAACTGGAGAAACTCGACGCCTGCCAAATGCCTGCCTTTTTCACAATGTTCTCCATTTGTCTCGCACTGGTTTCGGCGGCCGAAACCGAAAGCGCACAAGCGGACGCATCGGAATCGAGGCCCAAGAAGGAAGACCAGGCGCCACCACAGAGCCGCTGGGACACTTTCGAGGTTGACAACGCCGCTGATGCTGAACGCTTGAAAGCGCTCGCGAACGAGGCGTTCTTGAATCGCGCAAAGTTCGCAGCGCTCGACGAAAGTCAGGTGAGACGATTGAGCTATGGCAGCTGTTGATTGACTGGTTGGCTCATGTCAAAACTTAGACATGCTGATTGGCTATGTGCTGCTTGTTCGACCAGCCAGTGCTGATGTCCAATGCTCCAGTGCTTGTCCCCCTCCAGAACATGTTGCAGTTTTCAACAGCTCACTGCTTTCATTTGCCAGGATGTTGCGCCCCAAATGATCGAGCGCATCACGGCGGTGCGCGGCTTCCTGCGTGGTGTCGTCAACAACAAAGCTGAGTACAAGCAGTCGGCCGGTGAGACGCAGGCAGCTGCGTTGGACACCGCAGACGGCATGTTGCGCGCATGCGACCAATTCTTGCAGCAAGTGCGTGTGCGTCTGCGAACTTGTGCGAAATGTCCTTTTCCATAACGCTGCATTTTCAAAAAGGATCCCCGCCGGATCAATAATCTGAAATTATTGATCACTTCAATAATTTCAGATGCAGAGTGCAACGAGCACAGAATCACCAACGGGAAGTAACCGGCTTGCATTCGACTCTCTTCTCGACGAATTGTACACCGATGGCCGCATTGAAATATTACATGACACCGTCGAAGACATTGGTACATTCAAAGTTTTTGCTGTACTCTAACGTTAGAACAGGCCACGTGGCATTCAAAAAAGATCAACACAAGTTTTCTGATCTGTTCACGTGCGCATGATTAAAAGTAAACAATTCATGCACGTAAACATTCATAAAAACTTCTTGAAAACGTTTTTAAGAGTTCAATTTATTCAGCCATTCACGCCAATCTGATGTTATCCAATTTTAGTTGAAAACAACCAAGATCAGTTGGCAGAGCAGTTGACGAATGAGTTTTCCGAACAAACCGACGACCAGCTGAAAGCGGTCACGTCGAAAGAGGTAAAAATTCTTCAATTAATCTGCAAGAACCTGCAGATTTTTTGTTACATTTTGTTAACTCAACCACTGAACTGATCAGAACGCAAAGATTTTAAACAGTCAAGAGAAAACGCGTTTCAGGATGTGTTCGCTCGAATAGCAGTGCTTGAAAAAACGTTAGACGCATTGACACGCGGCCAATATCGATTGGCGGACGAACAGGCAGCTGGCAACGCAGACTCGCCAATTGCCAAGTTGGATGCTTGGAGCCAAAGTTTGAATGAACTGAACAGTGAGGTCCGTCCATGGTAGGAAAAACTCTTTTCATTTGCAATTCATTGCACTTTTTCAAAGCAATTCATCAATACACAAAACGCTGGATGGCAATATTGTTCGGTGTTGATGTTCTGTCATTTTAATCCAGGCCGAATCACTTGACCTAACAACGTTGCTGAGCAAATGGAAGCAGTTCATGACTCGTGTGAATGAGGGTGGCCTTCGCCAATTGGTCGAGTCACTGCGCTCACTCAAGGGCAAACACGTGAAACTCAGCAAATTCCGAAAAACACCCGCCTCGGAAGGGACAACAAATGACAATAAAGGTAAAATGCTGCAAATTAAAAAAAATAAAGAAAAGTGGTTTTGATTTGAAATTACAGGCAACCAAGGAAAGAGCGAGACTAATCAACAGCATGATGAGTCGGCGACTTGAAAAATAAAACTAGCAGGCAACAATGAATTCATCTGAATTGAATCTTGACGAAGTTAATTTTTCTGTTCTGTTCTCTTGTCGCGTGCTTGTGCTTATGGTGTCATGTTCGTGTGTACACAGCTGTGCCTCTATTGCTGGAGTGAGATTTGGCATTTGTTCATGTTTGAAAATGAACATTCCATTTCTTTAATTTTTATTTTTTGTTCTCATTATTCCATTTGAAGAAGTTTGATGTGCAGCATGAATTCGTGTCTTGGGTGCGATTTTGCATAAAATATACATCGTATACATGCGCATTTTACCGTTATTGGCAGTGAAACAGAGCAGTTTTTTCTTTAAAATGTGCCGCTGTGTGGCAGTTTTTAGCATCATTAGCTGCAGTACACTTTAGGCTGGCCCGCTTTAGCACAATATACAGAGGACTCGCATAATGGATGGTCGGCTTTTAAGAGGATTTCTTGCCAGAAGAAAAGGTTTATTGCACAAAAAGGACAAAGCTGCACTCGAATTGACGATGTCCCAAAGAAGTACCATAAAATAATTGAAAAAACTCAATAAATTTGTTCTTTGGTGTCTTAAGAACAGCTGGTCTGTTTCAGTTTTATTCATCTGCTGCAGAAAGAAAAACAGTGTTACAACTACAAGAATCACACCGATTCATTCGTGTCAAAAATATACAGCCAGCAGTCGGCAGATTTGAATTTCGAAGATTCGAACAATTTTGAAACGATGGATCGCCAGTTCGGCATCTTGTCCTCGTGGTCCACGTTCGGCGACAACGACAGTCTGCTCATCACGTTGGTCGTCGTTTGCATCTGTCTCTCATCCGGAATGATCCTCTGTCATGTGTTCTGCCACAGAAGTGTCATCATCGTTGGTCAGTAAAGTTGGTTATTCAGAACTTGCCAGACGGACGCTGCACGCATCGCACAATGTGTTATCTTCTCAGGCAGCTTCCACAGGGTCGTTGCAGTCGCGAGATCGAAGCGTTTTTTTTTAAATCGATTTTTTTTCTGATCACCCTGTACATTAGTATGCGCAAATTTTTTCAGTCTAAGTTTGATTTTTCAACTATAAAAATTTCCATTTCTGCTCAACTGAATCGAGCCGCTTGTTTTTTGGAGTGCTGTGTGGGAAACAATAAACACTTGAGCTGTTCTTTTTCGAATGTACGTTGCTAATGTAAGCACTATTTTCATGCAGACGAACGGGATTTATCGAAAATCAAAGCGGACATGCGCAAGCAGCTGGCGCGCGAGCAGCTGAAGCCAGAGGAGCGACTGATGCTCAGCCCTGACGGCATTTTCATCACAGCGTGCGGGGCAGTCGACAGCGACAGGCACAGGGACATGCACGCTGTGCGACCGCTGGGCGTGCCGCAGTTGGTCTTGTCCACATGATCGTGACACATCCGTGCACACACAATTCGCTGGCACGTCCCAGTTCAAAAGTGGTCCGTCAATCAGGCTGCTGCAAAAATGGCGAAAAGTGAAAAGGACAACGATCGCCGCGTTACATCGCCGTTTTCGAATTTCTCGCATTCCGATAGCTTGTCTAAACATTGAGGTTCGAAATTATGCCTACCCTGTAATTTATGCAGATACATTTCAGAGAGCAACCCTCATTGAAAATACACTTGATTTTAATTGGTTGGAACTTGCAGTCTCAAACCAGACATCTCCAGACTGACCACCATCATACCTTCGTGTTTCATATGAGCTTTTCCATTTTGCGGCTATGGTTCATTGCATTCATTCCAACGTAACTCTGCTTTCCAATTAGGTTTTACGTGGCACGGTATATGGAAATGAGTTTGGATGGTACAACAATTGGTCGTAGGAAAAGTATGAAAGTACAGGAATTAGTTCATCTTATGTAGTTGCGCCGTCTTTGGCCAAAACACAATGATACAATGTATAACAGAAAAGTTCAGATATGATATGAAAATGCAAACCGTGCAACAGAATCGACATAAGAACGGAAGCATTTGATTCTTGTCAAAACGGTGCTGCTTTTGAGTGTGCGTCCGATGCACCAAGAAACAATAATAAAGCATGCGAACGCAAAATTAATTGAGCCTGTCGGCAGTATTTCAATTTGCACCCCATCTGTTCATTCCTTGTTCATATCATTGTGTTCGTGTTGTTTTGTTCAAAGAGTTTTTTGCGTGTTGTATGTGTCTGTGTTTGTGTCAGTTTCTAGTATTTTTGATTGGTTGCCAGCGTTCCGCGGTCTGACGGTGCCACATTCACTTCGGCTGGCTGAAGCGCGCGCGCCACGCATCTAATCATGACTTATTTTGTTCTCAACATAGTACAGCGGAATAAATTTTACTTGTTTTCGATTTTGATGCCGATGCCGATGGCACACTGTTATCCGTGCTTCTAATTTTTAGTAATAAGAGCTAGTTAGCTTTTGCGGTCGGCGTCCGACAGCAGAATTCGATTGAGCCATTTTTACTATGCACATCTGCTGTATCTTCAAGACAACTAAAAAATAAAAGAGCTGAAACAAAAATTCAGCAGAAATGTCAAGGAATAACGAATACAAGTATGGTGATGTTTTAGTTGTTCATATTGACCACGAAAAAGAAGAAGAGTGGTTCAAATTGACCCGTTGGGCTTCGAAAGCAATGGATCGTCAAGGACAGCAAATAATTCCGCCATCTTGGTCGACATTTGGCGAGCATGACAATTACTTGATGGTGTTAGTCGCCATTTGTCTGTGTCTTTCAGCTGCTCTCATTCTCTGCCACATATGCCTCAGACGAAACGTCATCATTGTCGGTTAGTTTCAAATTGTCGCACTCTACATCCCTCCATCCATTTTATCTTGCGAGAAGCACAAAGCTTTGATAAAACCTGTGTGAGAAACTTCAAAACTCATTGGGGTTGAATCCACTGAGGTTAATGTGCAAACCACTCTCGCATTCACCATGCGCCACAATCGTCGATGGACCAGCAGTTTTTCTTAATGTCATCAAGCATATAAGCAATCTGCTCAAAATACTCTAATTTTAAAAAAAAATCACTCAGTTCAAATAAATCGGTTCTAAATTCAACATTTAGATGAGGCAGATCTGGCGAAAGTGCGCCAAACGATGCGCAAAACGCTGGAGCATCAACAGAGCTCGCTGCTGAATGCTGATGAGCGACTGACACTCGGGGACCACGGGGTGCTCGCCACCAGCAACGGCAAGGACACCGACGTCAGGCCGCTGGCGTTGTCCGTCACGAACAACACCACTTTCAATCGATAATCACATTATTGGTTTTTCTCGCTCTCTTATTTATCAGATCAGACTCTTCTGTCATTCGTTTGACGACACGGAAGTATGCAAAATAAAATAAAATGAATGACTGCAGTTTTACACAATTCAGCGTTCGCCATGTTTCACATCTCCGGGAACAACTCCACCGAGGGCGTGTGCACCAGAATGCAGTCGTCCAACGCGTGACTCGCCTCAGCCTCCTCCACACTGAGCACGCCCAGCTGCGGCGACGAGTTGCCAGTTTGACTTTTCCCGACGCTGCTTCCGATCGAAAACTTTGGTTTCGCCATTGACTTCGCGAACGTTTTATTAAAGTTTAACAGCAAACGCTGCTGGCTGATCGCATCGCTGATCTTTTGGTGCGAGCTGTCCGTGTGCCACGTGCGACCAGTGGACTCGTCCTGCTCAGACGACCTGTTGTTCCTGCAATGATTCACGTAAAAACAGTAGCTAAGTAAAGAAACATTGTCGTTTAACACCAGGTTCGGTGAAAACAAAGTGAATTTTGCAAGCTTTTTGAAGTCGCTTTCTTCAGAAGTGAAATGTCAACTGTGAAACCAGTGGTTCCATCCTACCCAGCCGATGTCGTCGTCGCAATCTCCTCCAAGACGTGCGGCTTGACCGCGTTGGACACGGCTCGTTTCCTGGGACTGCTGTATGCCCAGTCAGCTCCATTATGGATGGTTGCATCGTGCAATAAAAATGGCGAGTGCACGCTGCACCGACGCTCACGACGATGGTCGCTGGTCCTACGATGGCGCGAGCGGCTGCAATCGAAACAAAGTCAGTCGCGTAAATTCAGCCAAGCACCCAACACATTCATCGAAATAAATATAAGAACCCAGTCGGGCACAATTCAAAACGAACATACTGTATTACCTCTATTAAACCCCCCCCAAAATTAACCCCCCCCCCCCAAAAAATAAACCCCCACCCCCTCGACAAGTTTCCAAATAATCCCCCCCAAAAATAAACCCCCATGGGGGTTTTTTTGAGGCGTGTAATTAATACGGGGGGGGGGGGGGGGGGGGGGGGATGGGGGGGGTGAGGGAGGGGAGGGGTAGGGGGGTATTATAAGTGGTAGAGAGTCTGTGGAAGGGAGGAGTTCTGCGGGTTGGGGGGAGGGTTTTGTGCTTGGCCCCCAAATGGCAACCCCAAAAAACCCCCAAAAAAACCCGGGGGGGGGGAAAGGGGGGGGGGGGAGTGGGAAAAAAGAAGAAAGAAAAGGGGCCGGGGGGGCGGTGGGGGGGGGGGGGGGGGGGGGGGGGGTGTGTGGGAGCAAGGGGGGGGGCGGGGTGTGGGGGGGTGGGGGGGGTGGGGGGGGGTGGGGGTGGGGGGGGGGGGCGGGGGGGGGGGGGGGGGGGTGGGGGGGGGGGGGGGGGGGGGGGGGGGGGGGGGGGGGGGGGTGGGGGGGGGGGGGGGGGGGGGGGGGGGGGGGGGGGGGGGGGGGGGGTGGGGGGGGGGGGTGGGGGGGGTGGGGGGGTTGGGGGGGGGGGGGGGGGGGGTGGGGTCTGGGGGGGGGGGAATGGGGGGGGTGGGGGGGGAGGGGAATGGGGAATTCAAAGGGTGAGGTTTTATTGTGAATTTGTTGGGGGGTGGGGGGGGGATGCAAGACTTTACGGTAATTGAAAACGGCAGTTCTGCCGATTTGTTGTGTGTGCCATTGATTCACCTGAACTGTCTCCAGCAGAACAGCCAATACAAGAGGCCTGCAGCGAGCACGTACGCGAGTGTGGTCAGCAGGATGAGACAGGCCCTGATGTGACCGACCACGATGAGCATGTCATAGATGTCATCAGTGATGCCGAGGAAGCGGAACCGTTGCAGCATCCTGTCCACGTCCATCATACTCCACCACAGCCATTTTGCTCATTCACGTTTCCACAAGTCATCCTACGCAGCCAGTGCACTGCAACACTTCAACGAAAAAAAAACTGCGGCAGAAGTTCTGCCGGTGACCGTTTTATTGTTGTTGTTATTGTCGTTTTTAGGGCACGAATCGCTTGCAAGACCGGTTAATGCTATTTCGGTCCAGTAACATGATTGCCCACTAAACAGGCATCCGTTTTACTGGCTCGCACATGCTTGGCACACATGGCGGCGCTATTGGATTTTCAGCGAAGCAGAAAACTAAGTTTGTAGAGCCGGTTACACTCGTATGGCGATTGTGGTGTGCTGTGCGAACTGGGCAGTGTTGCTGCAAGAAAAGCAAGACACTTAATAAACCGGACATACGGTCCATTTAAAAAGGAAATCACTAATTGAATGGTGTGTGTGTGGTGGAAAAAAATGTCAATTTAGTTTGAAAATAAAATCATAAACGAAACATTTCACGTCAACAATTTTCCACTTTATTTATTTTTCTTTGCATCTCTTCATATACGTACGAACTATTCATTTAAAAAAACTGTCAAAAGTATCAAGAAAATATGTACCGAACTGAATACTGCAACGATGATGTTCGTTTTGATTGCTTTTTAGCATAAAACCACCAGATCGAACAATAGTTAGTTTTAGCAGGCGTCGGCGGAACACATGAACAGCGATGTTGACAACAGCCAATGAGAAAATGGGCACGCAACACACACAAACCAACGACAACAATCAGCATTAGAAAATCATTAAACAATCAACCACTGAACTTGCTTTTCTCAACACATCAGTGGATCACACAAGTTGCAGACAAACCAACGTCGTATATAACTATCGCTACAACATATGAGACGTACAATATTCTAGGAAGTAATACGGTGAACAAAATTGCAAACAACACCAACTAACACCGATGACATGAGCAAATGGCAGCTGGCACTACACAGCTTTGCAACAGTCTGCTGAGAACTCAACGTTCGTGCGCAAAAAGGTCGTTGTGAACCATGAAATCACAAAAAGTTGAACCCTTTGATTTTTTATAAAATACGCTGAATTGCTAAGATTTTTGTCGGATTCCGTTTGGTCAAATTGTCACCGATTCCCGTAGAAAAATAGAGACATTCTACACTGTCAAAAAACTGCAAAACAAACTGATTTGGTATTGAGCAAAATATCAAAGTTCTGAACACGCACATTTCGTTGTTTTCGTCAACTACTAAAGTTGACAGCGAGCCCAAAAACCTCTTTACCCAACTGACAGCATTTTCAACCCATTTGTTATTCGTGAAAAAAGAATTATTGTCTTTTCTTTCAGTTCTGCGACTCAATACGTTTGGAGACGTAGAAAGGTAATCAGCGGCGATTCAAAATGGCCATCGTATCTCAGGGGCACGGGTCAATTCACCAATTTGAATTCCCGAGTCAAAACACAAAACCAAGCACAAAACCGCTTGCATCTATCTCTCTGTGTACATTGAGTCGCAGAACCAAAATAAAAGACATTTGTCAAAAACTGTGAAAATACCGTTAATCAACACAGAAGTATAAAAACGGGGTTTCAATAAAACGTGATCAGGCAAAAGATAACAGTGCAAACCCTTTTCACAATTAAGAACTATGCCTACCTAAATCTAAAATTTGAAATAAGAACTACAAACGAACTACCCATATTGCGCTTTGCTTTCGGAGCTCAAGTCTGATTTTGTTCAAGCTGTTCGCCACAGCAGAACAAGACACAAAACCAGTATCTCGGTAACATTGAACAGAGAACTAAAAAGAAAATGAGAAAACAAAACGTGAGCTTGTGACACAAGAAAATGGCCGTTTGTGGGCATAGCACCCGCAGTGACTAGCGGGTATAACAACTAGTAGTTGTTGCATTAGCTTTTGAACAAGTAAAATAAAAAAACGTAAACTGTTAAAATTGTCAACGATAAAAAAAATAGAATTTCAAAAATTACAAACAACATAAATTCATTTTTGTGACAATGATGCTCTAAATGCTAACAGAGAAACAAACTACAACGACAAGACTTTTTATTAGGAACAACAACTCAAGAAATTTTCAGGAATTCAAAAACGCCAGCTAACAAGAACAACACAGAACTGAACAGAACATAACGACAACTGTAGTCAGAAACTGTGAACAGAAGGAAAGAACGAGAAAACGCCACGGTGAGCACAACGTAAACAAACTAGGCTGAACTATGAAACGACGACAGCAAACCAACAAAAAACAGTCAACATGGAGATCGAATCAGATGAATCAATAGCTCCCGTCACGGAGAACGTATTCTGAATATAAAATTCTGTGCAATCTTATTGTTTTTACTGATTTCTGCCAATGAATTTTTCATTCAAAGTAAAAACTACGAGTAGTTTTTTGGCAGCTTGTTTGGTGGATGGAACAACGACTTCACTCAAACAAACAGAAACAAAATGTGGCTAGCGGAGCGAATTTCACACAAACATGGTTTCCTGGGTTGTTATTTGTAACAAAATTTTAACTTTGTACCCCAGACACTATTTAACAACTACAGGCGTCTTAAACAAAAAGCCGATTACAAAGAAACGCAAAATAAACAAAAAAGCTGATGAGAAACTAACACATTTGGACGTAACAAAAGAATGTGCGAAAAAAAACCGCTGCTATCACTATCGAATACTGACATACCGGTATCATTATTGGAAACAAACAAAATGACAGCTGAATTCAATGAGTGCATAATCTTTAGTTTGTGTAAAAATGGTTATGAACATTGAAAAACGTGAAAATCTAGCTCGGAATAACTAGTAAATTGCAAGTACCTAAATGCAGAAGCACTACTTTCAAGATGCCGCGTGAGTCCATCCGTTTGCAGCCAGTGTGTTTGTGCGTGTGTGTTCGTCTGCGAATGCGTCTGCAGTGTTGTTCTCGTGCAACTCCACCACGGTTGCAGTGCTCGTCTTCGCCGACAATGTCGCGTCACTCTCATCAGCGTGCTTGCTTTCGTCGCTGCAATCACAAGTGAACGTGTGTGTTGCAAACAGAGCAGTGCTGTGTGAGCACGTGTTTACCCATTGAAGCTGATGAAGATGATGCCGTTCAGCACGTTCAACACCTCGAGAATCGTGTGCAACGACGCCGGCTGCTGCACCGTGAACTGCAAACGAAAAATGTTTCAAGATTCAACAAGAACAAGAATTTTGTTTGCATTTCAAGCGACCTGCGAATGCGATTGCTACGCGAAAGTGGCCTGCTGGCTGAACACTGAGAACGAAAGCCGAACACGCCGCCCGACCACGAGCGGAAAAGACACGCACCTGCAGAGGCAGCAACTGCGAAATGGAGGCACGCGAGTCCGCACGGGACGCCTCGTTCATGCGCTTCTGGAAAGTGACCGCCTGCTGCGTCAGGTAGACCAGGCACTCGCCAGATTCACGGGTTTTCTCGTGCTCCTCACCGAGCTGCAACAACAACAATCCATCAATCCTTCAATGTAACCTCTACTCTAGTCTCATCTATTCGAATCTGTCGGACCGAAATGACGTCACGTGCGTTGAAAACATCCGGCAGTCACGCAAAAACAGCAGTCTGAGCTTAACTGAACCCAAAACGTGAAAAAGTTCAACAGACACCCCGGTTGCAGCGCTTGACAGGGATGCTTTGAAAGCATATGATGCATTGACGTCATTCAAAATGGAAAGTTAAAAAACCAGCGATACTGTATTCATGGCAGACATTGTGGGTTACAAAGATGACTGTTGCGACGAACCAGCGACCGATAGATGGCCCAGGTGTCTCGTTCGTACATGAGCGCCGTTCGAAAGTCGCCACGGAAACTGTGCGCACGTGCGATCAGGTGATTGATCAACGCCGACTTCAGACTGCACTTGCCGGCATAGTGCTGGTGCAGACGCAGCGAGTGCTCGAGGAACTTCAGCGCGTGGTCGTACTCTTGCACCGCGTACAGAATGACGCCAATGTTGCTCTGCAAGGCAACGTTGTGCTCAAAATGCACACAGGCACGGTGAAGTCAGCCACTTTGTGAGCAAACACTCCAACAGACGAACGTCGATTTGCGCCAGAAGTGGGTGCTGCTCGCTGTGTATGATCAGCATCAAGTAGCGCGCACGATACAGCATTCGCAGGGCACTGCTGATTTGCAGGTTCGCGAACGAAAAGTGCGCCAGGCTGACCTGCAAAAATGGCTGGTTGCTGCACTCATCAGCATCGTGTCTCGCAGAACAGTCAATGACAATGAGCTTGTGCAGTGTAAAGGCGACACGACCAAAGCAAACAGACGCACGTATTCGAGCACAGTCTGCGCGTGGTCGATGCCGGCGCAGCGTTCGCTCATCTGCGTTGCCTTCAACTGGTTGGACAGCGCCTCTGCCGGGTCGCCGAGGATGTAGGCCAGTCTGGCGAGCAGCCGCATGCACTGCGCGATCTCGGGGTGCATCGCACCTGCGTGCAAATGAAGCCAGCTGCTCTCATTGCATGTTCATCCAACTAATACTGTGCTCATAATCTCATTCAAAAGTTGTTGTTCATTCGAATCGGACTTTGTGAAAACACGCTCGCTCGACTCACCGTAGACATTGTTCATCAGGTTCAGAGCCTCGACGAGCAGATCATACGCTGCACGCAGTTGGCCCTGTTGGATTTTCGCCTGACCCGCATGAAAGAAATGACTTGCGTCGCTTGCCTGTGTGTTGTTGTTTTCGTTTTGAATATTGCGACGGAACCTCTAAGTATGATAAAAAAATCTGAAAGCATCCAGAAAAAACGTACAGCCGGATTGATATGTTTGATGACCGGATATAGATTCAGCACATCGTCGTCGCCAAACGGCAGCTTGGAACGACTGTCCAGTTGGTAGTCCTGGAACAGAACATGAAACAAAGTAGGCATGAAACAAACGAATTGCAAAAAAAACGAAATCACGCAATCAAATTAGCATATCCCATCATTTCGAAAGTTAACAAAAGACGCACCCTGCACAACAGTTGAATGCCGCAGATGGCACAAAAGCGCCTGAGTGTTGCGATTTTCTGCACGTTGTATCGTTCAACGAATGAGTCCATGCTGTCGCTGAGACACAAAATAGAGCTCCATTTGTTGACCACCATTACTGATGGCGATGAAAAACAGCAAAAATTGTGTAAACGAACCAATCCATTTTGTAGCCGTAATACGAGTCCATTTCTTGACAGAGCTGTTGCCACAGTGATTTCGTCGTTGTACTCATCCAATCGTAGTTGTCTAAAATTGCGACCGGCTTTAAGCCAACAAACCACCAAACACTTTTTCAGTAAGATTACTGCAACTAGACTTCAAAATGGTGGATGAACAACGCCACGTTCAATGCAAACGCACCAAAGGCAGCCAGTGATCGGCCTTTGCCGGACGAATGCGCCGCAGCCTTGCGCTGTTTTGCGGACTTGCGTCGCTGCTGGACGCTGGCTGCCGGCTGTGGCACGTGCCCGTTGGCGATGCCGCTCTCTGCGACGCCCACACCGCTGTCAACAACGGACGCGCTCGCCGCTGAAAGCAGACCACACGGCACGCTCAAACGGTTGGTGGAACAGGAAAACAAGAAATATTCAACAACGCAACGTAAAGATCACAGAGCAAATGTGCAAATTACAGAGCACAGTATACTGAAATTTCTTCTGTTTCGTGGCAACGAAACGAACCAATCAGTGAACCTGCATGCTCGTATTCCAATGCA
The DNA here is from genome assembly GCA_030248135.1 of Theristus sp. LFF4_11. NCBI lineage: Eukaryota > Metazoa > Nematoda > Chromadorea > Monhysterida > Xyalidae > Theristus > Theristus sp. LFF4_11. The sequence goes on from JASANC010003837.1 coordinate 30,116, forward strand.
CTGCAACGAACTGCCCCCCCCCCATGAAAGAGAACCACCATGCAACAGCTGGATGTAGTTGTCCTTATGTGAAAACGGGAAGATACCAATGTCAAAAAATACTAACAAGTGCTGGCCGGTGGTGCTGGCGGCGACGACGTGTGTGGCGACGTGGCAGTGTCCGTGTCCATGGAGCTGTTGGCCAGCGCTGAGTCGGTCGAGGCCGCTGCTGCTGGTGCCGTGCTTGCACTGCTGCTCGCGGACGCAAGCAAACAATTGAGGAAGTGGGCGACCGCTGCGGCCACCGACGGCTGCCCCACCGACTGCAGGTACACACGCAGCACGTGCTTGCCCGTGCGACACAGCAGCTCGCACATGCAGATCACCTGGCAACACGCGACTCACATTGCTGGCGTACGTTTGCACACTGCTACACGAATCACAACTGTTGGCATCAGCCAATCACGCATATACTGATCATCGAGCACAATCAAGTGAGCGCGTTCAGTGTTGAGCAAACCAACAGCAACAGCCCCCACCTTCAAGTAGTCCAGCTGCGGCAGGTCGGCGAGGCAGTGCACGATCTTGCCGAGGTATCTGGCGTTGATGCCGCGCGCGTGCATCGTCTCCACCAGGCCACCGCCGTCCAACGGCGTGTGCGAGTGCTCGAGACAGTCGCGCACCAGGTTCGGAATTTGGTGCGTCAGCAGGAACTGCGCCGCCTCGCGCACCAACTGGCGCTGCTTCTCAACGTCTTCGCACTGCAATGTCGAAAGCTTCTGTTGTTTGAAAGCGTCCCCTTTCTGTTTATTTACAAATGCAGGCATCCATGAGCCCCCCGTAGCAACAACACCGTGCGACAGACCTCATCATGCTGCACAATCTCACAGTAGCAGTCCGGATTGAAGCGAATGTCGAACTCTTTGTCACTCAACGAGTTCACAGCGTGCGCCGTCTTTCGGATGATCTCTGCTGTCACGGGGTCCGCTGAACAGACAATGTGCAACGATTATGACACCCGCTGGTCTCGGTTGCACCGTGAACACCTCCTGCTCTCACTTTTCTGCTCCTCCTCAGCGTTGTTGAGCGTTTCGTGCGCGTGCGCCTCGGTGTCAGCCGTGTCTGTGGCCGCTGCCGTGTCGCTCTTCGCAGCAGTTGACGCAGACTCCGTGTTACAACTGGTGTCCTTGGTTGCCTTCAGCTGTTCGTCTACAATTCGTTTCGCCTCGCTTGCCTCCGGCAACGCGTCGTCGCATTCACTGGTCGGACTCGGCTCGCGATCGGCGCACTTTGAAACCATCTTCTTCTGAGAAACGCGGAAACTTTCGTTTGACCTTTGCAAAGCCAATAATTTATCGACCAAAGACGCTGCTGCGATGACGCACCTTGATCTGGTGCACGATCCTGTCTCCGTCCTCTCGTGATGGCCCAAACGAGCTGTCTGCCGCAGCAGCACTGTCCGCCCGTGGCCGATCGGTTGTGCCACCACTGCACGACTCAGCCGTTTTCTCGATGTCTGTACTCGACTTCTCATTTTCCGTTTCCTGAAAGTGGCAAGAGCGATTTTCACAATCCGGTGAACAGTGAAACGACATAGCAAACTGAAATGCAAACGCTCAACAAACATTGCTCTTGTTTTCCGAGACTGCTTTCGGTGTTTGCGATTGCTTCTCGGCGGCGTTTGACAGCGTGCTGCCGCCAAAGAGACGCTGCTGCTGCAGGTGGAATGCAGCGATACGCACGAACGTCATGTAACGCGAGCTGAGCAACAACGGTCAGGCAATAAACGTCTCATTAAATACGAAGTGAAACAGCAATTGGGAAATGACATACCGTATTACCTCTAATAAACCCCCATGGGGGTTTATTTCTTCAGCGACTTCTGGGGGTGGGGGTTTATTTTGGGGGGGGCCTTTATTTTTTTTGGGGGGGGGTTTATTTGGAAACCATTTTTAGGAGTGGGCAAAATGGCAAAAATACCTTCCATGGCAGGAAGGAAGTCGCAGAAACTTCTACTATACATAGAAATTTCCTTTTACAACAGCCTTTTGTAATGAAATTACCATTAACTCATCCATTTGGTGCCTTTGGTAGCACAATTTCATCATTTTCACTGCAACCAGCCACTGAATTCGCTGGGTATGTGTTTCAAACAGGTTTCAATAATCCCCCATGCGGGATTATTTTTGGGGGGGGGGATTATTTGGAAACTTGTCGAGGGGGTGGGGGTTTATTTTGGGGGGGGGGTTAATTTTGGGGGGGGGGGTTTAATAGAGGTAATACGGTAACCATAAAAAACTAAAAGCTGACGTAAACAATGGCGACGCACTCGACAAACGCATCAATCAACTCCTGCCGCAGACAGGCCAATTTGTGCGGGAACTGGCGCGGGTAGCCGTTGGCGGCGCACACGTCAGTCACCTCAGCAGTCGGCATGTAGTTCACGTCCGGGGGGAACGTGCGCAGCAGGTCGAGCACGTAGTGACGCCCGTCGTTGCCGATGATGCCCTGCACAATGCACTCTCCTCTGGGATCACAGTAGCTGGCACTTTGGCAACTTTGAACAAGGTCAGTTGCAGTTGGCTCACCTTTGTCTCAAACGACGACAACATCTGCACCGACTTTGCCTCATCACCAGTCTTGCCGTTCTTCACCAAGTGTGGCAGTATCTTCAGTTGTTTTGCCGGCTGCTCAAGCAACTCGAGATATTTATCGCTGACCACCACCGTCTTGCCAAAGTCAACCGAACCATATACTACCGATTGTTCTTGTTCACGTTCAAGGATGCCTGAAAAATTTCGTGTTTTCGTCTTTTCATTCGTACCAACTCGAAATTGTTTTTTTTTTGTGGCAGCTGCAGTGCCGCACCTGGTATAATGGACTGCGCCGTCACCCTGTACCCACGGTAGTCAACGATCACCATGCCCAGCGTGTACAGTTTCTCCAAGTCCAACGCTGCGTACGCACGCACACCTTGTAAATCGTTGGCCTGGAAAAAGTGAATGAGCGAGTGAATTGGGCAAAAAAACAACACGGACACGACGACAATGATGACTGCAAGACTTGCAAGGCGGCTGACAATCAAAATTGGCACACGTTGGACGGACAACAACCGACCGGTGCGACGAAGGCAGCCGCGTCCCCACCGAGCTCCTTGTAGTGATCCTTGACATCGAAACCGAGCGAAAAGAAGATGTTGTTCCAAATGAACATGTGCGTGCGCGGGTCGTCGGCCGGGTTGATCGCCATCACGTTGCCATCGACGACTGCCTGGGCGCCCTTCAGCGCTGCTGCCACGAAATCACTGTGGATCTGCAAACGCACAATGCTTCTGGTGAAACGAAACAAATTGAGAACCAATTATTGCAAATTGCACTGGCTCAGCTGATTGGCTGCATGAAAATGTTATGAGCCGTGAGTGCGTGTGCTTCGCCAACGACTGTGTGCCCCGGACGCAGCTGCGCCCGCCCCACCAGTGCCAGCCACCTTGAATATGGCGCGCTCCCTGGTGAGTCGTTCGGCGAGCGTGCCGCGTGCGAGTTCGTGCGTCGTCTGCAGCTCCTCGTTCCAGTCGCGTGTCTGCCCGGGGATGTGGTCCTCCAGGCCAAGCCGATGTGACTGGGTGCCGTCCTCGGCACGGATGAAGTCGAGCTGGTGCTCGTACGACGGCACTGTCCACGTGTACGTCTGCAGAGCAATGCGTCACTGTTTGGTAGTTCATTGAACACGGCCACAACTGGTAGGCACGTCATTGAGATCGGTCATGTCGTGCGAATAGTGAACAGCAACGTGATAACGCTGCTGCACCGGGAAACGACGTAACTTCGGATGGACATGCTCGATGACCGAATGAAGCAATTACACTCACTTGGTACGGTGTTGGCAGTCGCTCAAAGATCTGACGTTGGCAGCGTTTCTTTTGGATGATCGAAAAAGTACGCTTGAACATTGGACTCAGCTGAAAATCAAGCTCATGTTCAACAATGTGGTGAGTAATAGAAGAAGACTGGTGAATCCACAAAAGAGCAAGCAAGAAGACACGAGTGAGCTCGTAAACGCACATGTGCGAGCAACTCAATGAGACTGTGGCAGACGGGCCGCTGATTGGCCGGTCGCGGGTTGAATTGTTCAGAGGTGGACTGGTTGACAAAGAAGCCGTGCGAGCAGCAGGTCACGTGGAAGCGCACGTTCTCGAGCGTGTGCACCAGCAGATACATGACGTCACCTGAAACTTGCACTGCACGTTGCGTTGGCGTCGGCACGCACGAAAAACAAAAATAAAAACAAACCAGCCACAACCAAAATCAAGACAACAAACTGCTCATTGACGAAGGTTAGCTGACCATTGAGCTCGCAAATGAAAACAACCGGCCACAACCAAATATAAAGAGCAAACTAGTGATTGGCCAAAATGCAATTCGCCCACCCTTGAGTTTGCGATTCGGCGGCGGTGGATTCCAGCCGCTGGCGGCCAAGTACTTGTAGCACTGCATCTGCTGTGCCTTGAACGGATGCAGCGGCACCAACGGACGCTCCTTGCTGCCGGGCACCACGTACTCCGGCGGGGTGCAGTCCATGATGGCACGTTCAAACGTGGCACGCTCACGGGCACGCCGCTCTGAAATGACAATCAATGATTGCACAGCTGTTTCCCCGCCAATCAGCAGTTCAGCCAGCATCGCCACATTTCAAACACAGCCAAACACAGTATCCTCTGCATAATAACGCAGACAACGAACGCCATTCGGTCGGTTGAGCGAATCAAAAGTGACCAGATACCAGAGAACGGCTGTGCGACGACGAGCGTTGCGGCGTACGAGAGCGAGGCGCCGTCGTGTCCGTTGTAGGCGTCCGCCGGCTCCTGCGACCTGCTCAGATCACGCACATGCCGCAGATGGATGCGTGCCTCGCGCAGTGTGTAACGCTCTGAGGAGGGCAAAACACGTGCGAACACGGGTGGTGCATGCACACAGCAATGGGGCACGTCGGCAAACAGACTTGCGCACGGCTGCCTGCTGCACGCAGACGCCACACTAGCATCATTGTTGTTGAGCACACTCGAGTTGCCGTTTCGAATTTCGTCATTCAACTCCCATTCACCGCACCATACGCAGGCCACTTTTGCAGGCCCCCGAAACTGACGCACCGACAGACCACTCAAACACTGAGCCCTTGGCGCGGTCATGTTTAGAAGAAAGGCCAGTCAAAAATCAACCGACGGAATTAAATCCACTATTTCGATCACTTGTATGCTAAATCAATTCGTATGCTATTTTACACGGTCTTTAGACTCATGCCACGTGTGTGGGTCGTGTTTTACTGTTGTTTTACTGATAAGTTCCGTTTGAAACGCCAAACACAAAAAGTCTGACTGACGAGCAAGGAACGCATTGCTGTTATTACACGGTTTAGGTTACAAACACTTGTTTCACTTTTTGTCCTGATTAAGTGGTACAAAAATTGTGCCGTGTTATCAGTTGTGTCTCAGTTTGTTTCATAACAGCACAGCACTACGTACTGCGTGCATAAAGAGTGTGCAACACGTTCATTGGTTGACTTCTCACCAGATAACCGAAAAAAATGGAACTCACGAATTCAACTCAAACTGAACATCACAGTTCTAACTTTTTCAAATTTGTTGCCAAAGTCTTTCTGCTAGTAAAAAACTGATTTCGAACATGTGCGTTGCTTTTCGATAACAATAAACTTGAAAGCATCAACTACAACAACAATACAACACTCTTGCTTCACCAGCACGCACAGCTAGTCATCTGTTATCTAATCACTGTTTTGGTGCACACACCAGTCAACCACTTGCGACATGGACCTCCCATGTAGTACGTTGTTTTTGCTCCACTGTCAACACCACGTCACATGACGCCAACAAGAATACACGGGGTGTCAGTTTTGCTGTTTCGACGTTTTATTGCTTGGCATTGTACGCAGCGCTTGTCAGAGACAGAACCGGTCGCATAAATCTGTCAACCCGAAGCCACATACACGACACAACGGGGCTGACCTTCAACAACGCGCAATGTGACGCCGTCTTTGATGCCTTCGATGTTTTTCCACTCGGTGAAATGATCCAACGGTCGGCCATTCAATTGGAGACTGAAACAGGTGCGATGGCATGTCGACTCACGATCCAGCAGCACTTGGTGCAGCTCTTGCACCAGCTCGCCACTGTTCACCTGTGCAAAATGCAACGTGACAATCAGACACACTTGACAAGCACCAAGGCTGAGGTGAAAGCACCATGTGAATGTCCATTTCAACGAACCAGCAACTCAAACGGCTCAGCGCCAGCAGCGACAATTTTGATGCGGTACGTCTGCTCAGCGGCATTGGCGTTCGTGTCGTCCGTGTCCACCAAGGCAGCGTCGCCGTGCGGTGTCTGTGTACTCGAGCACTCCAATGCTGAATCGTTGCATCGGCCTGAAAGTGAAACCAAGCTGAAGTCACTGATTCACGCAGACACAGCAAGCTGATTGGCAAATCGGTTGGTAAGTTTTAAAAATAACCGATTAGATCAAGAGAAACCAAATGCATGCACGTTTGTACTGAGCCGGCACCGACGGACTGACCGTGCGGCGTTGCGGATCGTGTCTCCTGCGGCGTCGTGCTGTCCGGCGTGCTCGCGGTCGACTCACGCCCTGAGTCGCTGCTCAGTGGACTCAAGTCAACGTCCGGGTCGACGTTGCCTGCTGCGCCCGCGGTGACGTCTGCTCAACACGACACAAACAACGTTTGATTGAAACAAAATGCATACACAACAAGATCGCTCAACACAACGCAATCACATGTCAACTCACTCAACAAATCCACATTCATTCGACTCAAACCCAAACGGTAAACCGGCCACGTACCACCGGCATGTGCGTTTGCGTGGTCAGCGAGCGCGGGCGCGTGTTGCGGTTGATCAGCGCCCGTGCTCGTGCCAGTCGCAGCCGAGTCACTCTGCTGCTCCGCTGTTTTCACCGTCGTTTCTTCACACATTTCCGTGCGAATGCTGCTGTCTTCCGCTGGAATTTCTCGTCTATAATTTTCGGCCTCGTTGTCTCTGTCAAAATTTGTGATGTCCAATGAATTTCGATTGACGGCGGTTGTGAATTGATCCGTATGTAACGAGAATGCGACTGCAAGTTGACTCGTTTCAGCGGTGACGGCCGATTTTGTGTCGAAGTCTGCTGTTCTCGTTGAATCAACCCCGGCGTGCTGCTGCTCAAACTCGAAATGATCCGGCGTCAGTCCTTGAAGTCCTTCCGCTGGTTCCGCAGCCACTAAAAAACTGGTGCAATTAAAATTCGCCAACAATTCAAATGTGAGACAAAAAGACAAAAGACCTGCTTTTGCAAATATATTTTCACCAAAAATGGTTTTCCTTCCACCCATCAACCTGAAAAACCACTTTTTCTGCGGCATCAAATCAACAATCCAAAGCCAACAAAACACTGGACTGAAACTGGCATGATTTACAACGATTGTTGACAGAGAGAATTTGGAGAACGAGAACAGCGGCGATGAAATGATAATAAAATCAAGAGATAAACAGAATTTGCTGGTGGGCGGGCGGTGACAGTGGAACAGGAACAGCAGTGGACTGACGACGGACACAGACGAGATAGCTTGATTTATTGGATGACATTTTTTTGCAAATCTGCCGAATCAGAGATTGATCACCTATGCAGATTTCCAGCTGCACGCAAACGAAAAATAATGAGAAAAAAAACAAACGCACGCACGCACATCTCATGTCAGTTTTTTCTGCGCTTGCATCGCACCATTTTGCTTTGCCTACATTACTAAACCAAAGCCAAGTTTACAGTCTGTTTTGTTGTTTAGTTCGGTTTCAATGAAGTCGTTGTAGGTTCCTAATCCTAAGCCCAATCTTAATCCTAATGAAGTCGTTGTAGGTTCCTAATCCTAAACCTAATCCTAATCCTAAGTGAAGCCTTTTTAACAAAGTGAAAGTGCCTTGATTGACAGCTTTGTTGAAGGGGTGAAACATTGGGATCAGGGATCAGCTCCAGCTCCGGTTTAGCTTTGTAGTTTTACGCACCATTTTGTTTTCAGCAATTTCACGTGTCACGTATTTAACTTGTTTACTGGTGGTGACATCAGTGGCTGGCGGCCTGACCAGCCAATACTTTGTGTAAACAGAATAAAAAATGTGAATGGTGCATACACGCTGACACACCATTCTTGATATCCTTCCACTTTCCCCGTCCATAAAGTCACGTATTCAATGCATAAACACATTCGTGCTGCTGCTGGCGATTTTTTGGATAGGTTTGAAAACTGAAAAAACGAACAGTGCTTAGTTGCTTATGCTTTGGTTCCATACCATACGCATACAAAAATGATTTTTTAAGAAGAATGGTAACCTACAAGCTGCATTCATGATGAAGCAGCATTTAGTGACCGCGTGGCTACGCTTCAATACAGCTACGCGTCATTAAATACTGCTTCATGAATGTCGCTACAGTCATCAACGTTTGGTGGTCACATTCAAATGAATTTTGGTGGTCGGTCGGTCACCATATGAAATAAAGTTCTGAAACACAAAAAATCCAGAAAAAAAACAAACGGTAACATCAACAGATTTTTGAATGAAATTGTGACTTTGACGAGCACAGGGTCAGCAAATTGAAATACAACTCGTTTTCAGCCTCCCTCCGTCACCGTGCGAAGGCAGACACGGAACCAGTGTGGAACGCTAGAAGGGTTCGATAGGTTCCGGCCACATGCTAGTGCTAGTGAGCTCATTAATTCTCAGCGAGAGCAGTTTTACAGGCACGTAAATACTCATATTCGCTGCTTTTTGCTACTTTTGCTTTAAAAAGCAGAGACAGAAAAAATATAAGCGAAAGAAGAAAGGGGCAATGGAGCAGATAGAGGGAGCGACAACGAGAAGCACAAAATTGTGAGATTCCACTGCTACTGACCCGGTTCTTTCTCTATGTTCACACGTATTTTCAAAGATGAGGCAAATAATGTCAGTCTCACTGTGAAACAGCTGCGTCTCCAGTCTCCAGACACGTGAAGCAACAAAACTGAGCGGGAAACACGATACGGAAGTCGAAATGGCAAACGAACGAACATCGGCCGCGTAAACATATTTTCAAATAAAACTGAAATGTGCCATTTACACGCGCCGCTTTCGTCTGTTTTTCTCGTGACGTTTCAGCTCAAGCGGCCACCACAGATGGAATCCAGGCCTGTTGTAAATTTGCGCAACGACGAACAAAACTGCAACTCGAATGGCATAGTGGCTGAGTGGAACGAATGAAAATGGATGCAAAAGGGAGTGCACGCACGCCAGCAGCACCACCAAAAATGACTGATTTGCTTGCTTGTGCGCCACGTTTTACGAGCTCCGAGTAAACAACTCTACGGATTGGTATTTAGCTGGAGCAAAGCGCCAGATCAGTTTCACAAAAAAACTGGTATAAGCTAATAGAAAGCAATAAAACATGGAAAATAAGCCTAGAAAGTCAAAAAACAAACCGTCTGGGGGGAGCACTGGTCTGGGGATAGTCCCTCAAAACAGATGGTGAATCCAAGAAAACTAATCCAAAAGACAACAGATACATGTACAAAAATGCAAATGCGTGCTGGCTGGGAAGACACTGCTCCTGCTCGTTTGCAGTCGTTTTTTCGAACGCAAGTTCTTTGCGTATCGCACACATCATCGTAAAATCATAATATAAAAAACGCCGTTCAATCAACGATTTCAAGCAAACACACTTCAAAAGTGGCCGACAGAAAATGCGGTAAACAGGCTTTGTGAACGTTGCGTTGGATACTAATGCTGATAAATTGTGCCTGGGTTACACAACTGAAAATAAGTGAAACTTGCTTTGCGTTTGAAAGTTTTTTTGGACAATCTTGCAACACAGTACTTGACAAAAAAACTAAACATTTTGGAGCTGGATGACAATCAATAAAAGTGCATAAATTCAAAAAAGGCAGCCACTTGGCAACTTTAGTATACTAAAAAATCACCAACGGACTCTATAAACCATGACCGTAAACTGAACATACATGTTGTATAACAGGTCGACGTGCTGCAACAAAACAGCAAATAAAAAACAACCCATAAAATTGGCTTCAAATAGCAAGGCTGCAGGAAAACGTAGACGGCATTACTTGGATTATCTAATTCACTTCACACAAATACCGAGAGCAAGCACACTCAAACCTTGCGCCATTGTAGCGTTATCAGTGCGAGAACGAGAAACACACCAAACCAACCATAGAAACCGCTGCTCAAAATTGGTGTGAAAAACACGGTGTTGATGCAACACAAGCGCGTATGCACGAGCGTCTATGTACCATCATTACAGGGGAGGTTATAAAACTTGCGCCACGTTTACTGTTTCATTTTTATCGGCGACAATTTGAACATCAAAGTACAAGACAAGCTACATGTTTTAAGAGCACCCATGCATTGAAATGCTGCACTGACGCCAACGTCTAAATGGAATGGTCAAACCGAACGTTTTTTACGACGGATGGATGCTACACAGTGGCTAGCGTCCTAGACGTCGGCGGGGTGTGTGTGTGTGTGTGGATGGATACCTGAGTTTTTATTTTTCAAAAAAAACATCGCTCTTGAGTGCAATGCATCCAACAACATGTGGATAGGACACGTACACATCAATTTATTCACGTTGCTTTCTGTTGTGACGCGTGTTTCAGTATTTCTGCAGTAAACGTGTGTTTTGTAGGTTCACACTTCGCAGACGACCGATGCGTCCGTCAGTCAAGTCCGGCAGTGTGCATGCCGCATGCGGTTGGCACTGCAAAACCGGTGTCGCCCTGTTGTAAACATGTGCCTGCACGCAACTGCACTGGTTTGCATGCAACGTGAAAAATGGTGCTTGTCAACCACACTGACAGCCATGGCGATAAACTGCACGTTTGACTTCGATATGCTGAAGGAAAGTGGCGAAAACCAAAATAACGCGCCCGCCCAGGCCCAGACACGCTCATAAACAACTTTGCCGACAAATTATGTAACAGTGATTGCTGAAGTTTTCTGATAAACTAGTTGAAATTGTCATGTGGCCTGGCAATTAAAATTCGTTAAAAGAGAAATAAAATTTCATTCTTTGGGGTACATGTATTTGTTTAAAAAAACACACACGACGGGTGAGCGTGCAAAGTAAATAAAAAGTTGTTTATTGTTCGTTTTAGTGGTTCAAAATGTCACTTCATGTTGAAAGTGCAAAACACAACCTGGTTTCAAAAAAATTGTCGGTGCAAGCAGTGAAATGAGCCACATTGCTGGTGCGTGTGCAGCCACAACAAACGTGCCTGCGTGCCCCAAAGCGCTCGCGGTGCCTTCTAGTAACGAATTTACGCAAAAATGTGGGCTGCCCTGGCGGCATTGTTGTTCAGATACGCTGAAACAGGCAAAATTGTTGAAACACGCTGAATGTTCGCTGCCGAAGCTGCGCAAGTGAGCGCAATTCGATGGCACACAGCGCAAAGCCACACGGGATCCGCTTTGGCGAAACTGGAGAGAAGAAAAGCTGCAAAAAACAGAGACACGAGCAGCGTAGGGAGACAGCGCGCGCGTCAGACGTGTGTCTGTGAGTTGGACATGTTCGGCGCAGCGCTTGCAGCCAGCCGAAACAGCGCGGCAATGTGCGTGTGTGCACAACAGCCAGCACACGCAACAAACGTGTGCCCGCTGCAACGACACAACGTGACGCACAATGTACTTGGACGTCATCAGTGCGCTCGCGTGCTGCTTGCTGCTGGATGGAGCTCGAAAAATGCGCAACTGCACAATGATGCTGGAATGACATCAGAGTACCCTGCTTCACGATTTCTGATTAGAAATAGACGATCGGTTATTCACTGATGAACAACTGAAGATCAGAGCTTAGCAATGCATTCAACTTTTTTGCACTAAAACAGAAGAGCGGCTACCAACAGCTTGTGTACAATGAACAACTATTTTGAGATCCATAAATCCAAAACATAGTGACCTACTGGTTTATCATTCGGTACACTCTGCTCTGTTTGACCAGCTGTTACACCGACACGAGTGATTCTCAGTGCAACAAATTCATGGAGTTCCATGGTACAAACAATCGTTGTTCAAAAGGGAAACTAAAAAAATTAAAAAAAGGATTACACAATAAAAACGTGTGGTTAATACGAAGTGGCCGACTAGACGTGGTAGCTTTTTAAGGGTGCAAGTAGCGCGTGAAAGTTGAATGAAAGAAAAAAGACGTTCAAAACCCAATTGTATGTCAAATTTAACGCGTTTTTAAACTACATGCTGTATAGTCGGACTGGATAACTTGGGGCACTGATTCTTCGTACCATTCTGTTCATTCTTGGCATTCTTGAAAAACACCACTCCTTGTCTGCGGCTATCCCGCCTTGATGAAAAATACAAGGACTGCCTTATTTAATCGGCCATGCTGAGACGAAGGCTGTTGGAGCGCTTTTTTACCGCTGATCAGATTTCCACAGGTGCGCGCGCAAAAGTGAACGAAAGCAGAAGATTCAAAAGTTGAAAACAATCAATGTCATGCGGATGCGCGAGCGAGCACAGCGAGCGATATTCCACTTTTTAAATGCGCAGAAAGCGCACTTTTCTCTGATAGGTTTTTAAAATTAAAATGTCAATTTTCAAACACAGTAGAAGTGAAAACATCAGTTATAGCTTTCACCTTTAAAACAATGCGACGCGTGCATGCATGCGCAAACCGCGTTTATCACAAAGATATCTAATTTAGCTCATTTTCTGTCTATGCTATTGACCAACTAGCAGCGTGGCGACAGCGCGTCATCGACATGAAGCCAACACAGCTAATAGCCAGAAAGAGCTACATGGCAGCGACAGCCATCAAGCAAAACTGTTCAATGGCACACTTGAAAGCAGGCAGGCGCCCAGAGTCGCTGGACGGACGGACACACGAACGGCTGGGTGGTGCATGCCCTCTTAGTCGCTGCAGCGTGCTCTCTCTGCCGGTCGATACACTCATGCTGCTTTCATTTTTAAACACACAGCCTGCTTGCTACATACATCAGCGTTGCAATTGGTTACAACAATAGTTTTTTTTTTGCGACGTCAACAACTCTACGACACTTTATAAAAAAACTAGACGGTGCAATTTTCACGATTTGGGGGCGAATTTTTCAAGAAATGTGGGACTGGAGTCTAGGTGGATTTTAGCACCAACGCACGCAAAATCATTTCAACTCATGAGAAATTTTTTTGTAATCATGTCCATTTCATGTCCATTTAGATTGAAAGTCTGCAGGACTTTGGTTTGCGTCAGAATTTACAGAAAAACTACTTGTCACAAACCAGTCTCCAACGGTTCCGCGAAAGTGACCAACTGAGAGCCGCAGGGCTGACTAAAATCCGTCTCCGATTCGTTGTCCGAATCCGAAGCCAGTCCAATTGTTGATGTTGTCAGTGCGATTTCCACGCCCGCTTCTGCTTCTTCAACGCAGTACGCTAGTGCTAGCTTGGCTTTCGATAGCAGATAGTGACTCATGAAGACCTTCAATAAAATAAAGGCGATATGTTCAAAATATGCGTGTATTAACTTTTCAAGCAAATAAAGACAGAATGTTGAATGGTTTTCAACTTTTACAGCTAACAGAAAACATGAGCCGACCAAATTTTCAGTTTAAAAATAACAATACAACGTCAGACGTGAAGCATTTGACTTTCATTGCGTCCAAACTTGCAGTTGCAAAATTTTACAGGCCGAAAATTTTGATAAACAATTGTTGCGTTTTAATGCACTGTTGGTTTTGGTTGCATCATCATGCAACGAGCCATATTCACATCACACAAGATGCCTATTGGAGGAAAGAACAGATGCGAAAAACAATCGGTTGACGAAAAACTCAACGAACGAAAGAATGCAGAAACAAAGTGAGATGGGGAGGCTGCGCACTGGTTGATCTGTCAGTTGTACGTACATATGACATGAGGACGAACAGCCACGCACATCTTTCGTTGTGTCACCGCACGCCCATTGCCAGTGCTTTTTGAACGTGTCCCCTGTTATTTACAACGACAACCACAACTACAACATGGCCAACAGCATAAACGTACTTCAACTGTTGACTGAGTGCTTCAAGTAGCGCCGTTGAGCGCTTGTCTTATACGCTTGTCTTATCGCTGCTCCGTTGATCTTGTTGCATTTTGCAGTTTGCGACTGAAAAGAGGGGGTTCATGTGGTTTGAATTGGCTTTTATTCAATGCAATCCATAAATTTGGTACAAATGACAATTTTCAAATAAGTTGTTTTCTGTTTTTCAAAAAAAGTTCTCACAGATATGCAAAGTTTCGGATTCGCTGCCTTTCGGGGATATGGCGGCCGAAAACCACCGAAATCAAGATAGGGCTCTGATCACTGTTGTTCCGAAATGTTAATAACTTGTTTAGACCAAACTTTTTGTTTTTAGAAAGCATCTTGGTTCGAGGCAGTGTGTGTTAGCCGAAGCTAACCATTACCTAAACCAAAACTTTTTAACAAAATCATGATGAAAAACTTTAGAATTGAATGCGAAGTGCAATTGCCGATGTCGATGTGCGTTTTGCAACCCGATTTTATATAAAAAAGCAATCTAACCTTTTTTCAAGGCGGATTTGTTTCATCTTTTGCAGTCGATCTTGAAGTTTTGGGCAGAATGTCAAAATCTTTACAACTTCACAACTTTTTTGTTCTGTTTTTCTTTTTTGTAAGGTGAGTAAAATTGCAAATAGAAGTTGACACGACATTTTGCCCCCTATTAGACATCGTCACCTACAAACTGGTTTGTGTTTTCGTTGTTGGCTGTGAATTGTCAGACGACCAGCAAAAGAACGTGGTGCGTGTCTTTTGTGTGCATGGTTTTCAAACGAGAAGATGTGGTGTACGCGTGTACAGATCGGATAAAAATATCTAATCAAGTTGAAAACACACCATAATGCAAGTATGACAAACCACGCATTATCAAATGCATGTCAACGAATTTTTGAAAATCACAACAAAACTCCATGCATATATCCATGGTGATCGACAAAAAAGGTTTCTCGTGCGCTGCCAGATTAGAATTTCCGTCGTTCATGTCATCGTCATTGTGCGATAAAAGCGAGGAACACACTTTTTCTTAGGCCATCAACGAGAGGAGAAAGACGCCAAAACTGTGCGTTTGTGATGCATGGCCCCATTGAACGCGTTGCTCCGGCCATTCTGATGTTGATGTTCACTTGGGCACACCGTTTGCTGGCAAGACCCCTCACCCGGCACACGGACGCTGCAGCGACACGGTTCATGGTATCATGGTTTTTGTTCGCTTTTTCTTTTTTTTTTAAATTTGAAAGTCAATCGGTCAAGCGTTGAGTGTTTCAGAAAGATTATTTTATTCGATACGGTTATTTGACGCCAGTCAGTGACACGGAACCAGTCGCTGCTGACGTATTCCATGGGGCACTGAAGTAAGTGTCGTCATCACTAGCGATTGCTTTGAAACGTGAAAATGAAACAAACTTTTTTTATTACACACAGTCAATTATGGTTATTTGACAAAACTTTAGGAGATTTTCTGTGGAAGCACTCGGCTACTTTGACGGGACGCCGGAAACAAAGCGGACGCTCTTGCAGATCATGCAGCAGCCTCGCTGTCGCTATGAGCCGCCCGTGAAAAGGCGACACAAGCGATATGGTGGTGTTGAGAGTGGTCACTTGCATCGGGAGACTGTCTCCGGTGGCAATATCAGAGCGTCTTTCACGTTTTTCAGCGGTCAACGAGTACAAGTGGCAGTTCACAGATCTGACCTGGAAGTTCCATGACCCGATGCGATTGTTCAAGCGGGCAGAGCACTTTGACATGGCAATGTGAGTGAGTCAGTGCATTGTACAGGTTGGTCTACAAGTACACGTAGTGTTGTCAACTTTGCAGTGCTATAACTTGCCAACCGTTTGAGTATTATGATTCAAAATTTTATCCAGTTGTGTAGCTACTGTAGTTTTACTTTTTTAAAGAAGCTTCGCTTGGGTTATTTTAAAATGGGTAGGAGCCACTCTACAGCAAAATTACGATCAAACCAACTGCAAAACGGTCTCCTAAAACGACTATTAAAAAATTCTTGGCATTTTTATTCACTTCAACTTCATGAGAGCACACAGCAGTGGCGTGGTCTGTTGCTCTTGTGCAGTGCTGTGTTCGTGCTCCGTATCATTGTTTTCCTTTCAGGCACACCATCTTGCGTGCATTCGACTTGTGGTCAGCGGCGACCGGCCGTGTCCTGACGTTTCACCAGTTGCATTCGCATTCGAACGACACAGCCGACATCGACGTCTACTTTGCACGATACGACCACAGAGACTTCGAGGCGTTCGACGGAAAAGGTCGGTGGTTGTCGCGTGCCCTTGCGTGTGCACTGCGCAGTTTGTCTCCGGCAATGCAAATGTGTGATTGTGCAAGTCGCTTTTTGAGGCGGCATCGTCGCACACAGTGGCTACCCAATGGACGGGCAGGTTCACTTTGACGCGTCCGAAAACTGGTCGCTCACTGGAAAACTGGGCATTGACTTGCGATACGTGAGTTGGTCAAGTTTCGTGCCATTATTGTGTTTTACGCGTTCATTGTTCCAGGTCAGCACTCATGAGCTCGGGCATGCGCTTGGTTTGAAGCATTCGACCAATCGTCATGCGATCATGTACCCGGTCTACAAACAGCAAACGGCCATTGCACTCGGCGAAGACGACGTCGTTGGCATCAGACATTTGTACAATACAACTGTCAGCAAAACTGGTCAGTCCAGGGCGGGTCCGCTTGTCTGGTTGATTGTTTTACTGATACGTCTGAATTGTACGGTGAAACTTGTCTGTAGTCCACGCTGGGAAACCTGCCTGCAGAACCGCCATCATCACACGGCTTTACTCATTGTGCAAATTGCATGTGTCCTCGAAATTGAGTCCGTTAGCATTTGGTCTGACCGGCTTGGCTGTATCATCTGACTGCCTCTAACAGGTGTCCTGTCCGACTAAGTGTCCTTGTCCGTATCCCCAAAATACAGTGGCCCAAAAGACCGAGTGTACTGTTGCCATTTCATTTCCGGGACACATGCGGGACAGTGGACACCCAGGCGGACAAAAGACAGGAGACCTGTTCGGACACCTTTTCTAGCATGGGGCGATGTAGCAAATCATCACACAGTAAATAATTTGCAATCACTGTAGTTTTACAGTTTATGTAGTTGTATGTTTAAAATTTTTGTGCTTTTTGCTTCGTGTGACCGTCGGATTACGACGCCTAAAAATGTAAAACTGAAGTTCATTTTTATTTTCAGACGCAATTCGATTAGCACGACAGCGGTACGCAGCGCGAGTTCGCAAGCGACAACCGACAGAATGAAATACAAACGAACTGTGTAAAGAGTTGTAAAGTCCGTTGAATTGCATAACTCTGACAAATGATCTCTACCACTGAAAAAAACTCATCATCAGTCGTCATAATAACGGTTGAACTCGATGCCGCACAGAAAAACAAACAACGCACAGATCAAATTGGAGCAGGTGGCCACGAAAAAGCAGCACTGCAAAAACATTCTGATAGAGAAAGAAGTCGCAAGGATTTGTTTGTTTTAAATAAAATAAAATGCCAAAAATATTAACAAATGGTGCGCACCGACATGACCGCGAATCGGATCCGAAGCACGCAGTAGTCGTGTTCGCTCGGGAATCTGCACAGCCACTTCCAGTCTTTCGTCATGCGAATCACACATGCGATCGTCGTAGCACCGGCCAACAAGGCCGACAAAATGTTCACGATCAGTTCCTGCGCAACACGCGCAATTCTGATGAACTCAAAGACTGCGCGATTCACAACAGTGATTATAATCAACCAATCATCGATGCAACCACTCAGTCATTCACTGACAAACTTACCACCCATTTCCAGCCAGACTCCTGCCAAACATTTTGGTGCACCCCCAAGAACCAAATGAAGAGTGTGATTGTGGTCACGAAGAACAGCGCCGCCGCAAACGCCATGTAGAACTTGTACTCGATCAGAAACTCGGAGCCGTTCCAGCCGAGGTACGGCCAAATCATGCACACCGCACCAAAATACATCACCTGCATGTCAGAAATTAGAAGTTGCACGGAACCGAAACAGCAACACTGTTGCCATGCAATCATTATGAAATGGCAACTTCAATTGGCAAGCGTTATTGACGTTGGCATTGCGACAGTGGCCTTTTTATTGTACGATTTACCGCAGCAATCCACTTCAGAATCGCGGGTGGCGTGCAACACCATCTGAAGTGACACTTTGGAATCGGGTACTCGCGTCTGCGGCGGTGTTGCTGGTGCCCCGCTATGGCGTGCTCAATCGTCACGTCTGTTGGGTCGCCCGTGCCTGACTGCGGCTTCTTTTTTCGAGCCATCTCAACAACTGCCTCAGACGCGCCAAAATGGCACACTATCTCATTCACTTGAATGTCACTTTAGTAAAACCTCGAGTTGTTTCCATGCACAAATCATAAAAAAGCTATCACGCCCATGCAATTGTCATGAAATGACATTGTACTGTGACATCCTGTTAGCTTTTATTGGTGGATGACTCAATATCATCGAACCCAAAGCATGCAAAAGGTAAAAAGCAATAATTTTATAACCGAACAACAAACTTACCTTCCATGTTCAACTTACCTTCAAATTTGAGTTCTGCCAGTTTTCTGTCACTTTATCTTATCAACTTTTCAATGGGCAGCTCGGGTCATTTGTTTCAAGTCTCTTTCGCCGATAGCTGACCCTTCGAAAAGCTGATAATTTTGTTTCATGCGGGTTCTCTTGAGTTCGGAGTTTGAGTGGAATTTGGTAAGGATAAAGCCGTGCGTTCACATTATTGTAGTTTTCTCGTTGTGCCATTCTCTTCAGCAACAAAATCTCTAAGCCGACGTACAAGCAACGTCGTCATGTTTGCAGTGTTGTGTGTTGGATCGAGTCTATAAAGAATGCGCATGTGTGCTTTTGCTCCATAGCCAGTCTGACAACGCTCTGCAACGACTCACAGTCAACCATTTCAAAGTTGAGTAAATACGAAAAAAATCGTACAGCAACATGCTAACAATTACAGAGCATGGCGTTGGGTCTGCACTGCACAGGGAATTCGAGATAAGAATGGAAGTAAAAGCTGTTTTTGGGTTAATCGTGCAATTTGTCATGATTTTAGGCTGCACGCAGTTTTTAAAGAAACGTTGCACAAAATACAATGTAATCGGTAAAAGTGATGTCAGTGACACGGTCAGTTTGGAACTTTGTAATTTGCAGCTCAAGACTGTCCAAATGACAGGAAAACTAGTTCACAAATCAAGCAAAGATTTACAAGGCTTTAACTGATCGATTGTCCCTCAGCTTGTGCTTTTATATTGTGTTCGCTGTTTGAAACACGATCTGAATTGGTCAACTTGCAAACTTTTGCGTCGAGTAGTTTATTTTATAAAATCAAACTTTGTTTTAGTGTCAAATTTCTGAGTTTGTTCGATCACCAGAACCAACGTTGGGAGCAAACGTGTTGCAGTCTGTTTACAGTTCAACAACAATTAGCTAACATAATGGATGTGAAGCACTCAAACACAAAACCTCTCGCGAACGATCGACTGAAACTCAAGCCACTCGAGATCAGTGCGAAAAAGCAAAAAAGACAAAAGCTTCAGACTTGGTGATTGAAACAAGCACAGTGTGCAGAGCTTGAACGTGAACAGAGGTGATCGCTGGTCTGGGTAAACAGCAACAAGCCGAGTGTGGCAGTATTGATTACCGCGACACGACAAGTGCATGAGATCGGCATTTTAGTAACTGAAACGCGATTGTTTATTCTGAACGCGTTACATGATCCTCCAAACAAGCACTTTTGTTCGATGCAAAACGGAACGCAAATTCACGATAGACATGTGGGTAAATCTTTTAAATCGGTTTCAAATCCAGCACGTTGATTGTTGTAATCGAGTAAAGCCAGTCAAGGTAACTTTTATTTTTAAACAATTTTTACCAAACAGCAAAGCTGTGGTGGTGATCATAATAACTGAACTGAACTTGGAGCCTCGGTTCGCTCTTTTAGCAGCTAGCGAGTGAGCAAAAGGGCGCTGTGAAACACAAAACCGAAAGATAATGGAGAAGTATACTCAGCAGGTGTACACAAACAACAACGGTGAACATTTTGGTGCACACATTCTTTCTTTTGCTAGTATGTACAAATAGAAAATCGTCTCTTTTATCACCATTATAACAAATGATGACAAGGTAATCATAAACATACCAAATATAAAGTCTACGGTGCCGCACTGAGAGAGAATAGAAGTTGCCTGTTTGCATGCCGAACTAAACTGGCATGGCATTGGACAACCGCGTTGTAGCTTTTGTGTCTACATTTTCACTTGTCAAAATCGGGTTGTTGCTTGCTAGAGTCGACCGATAAGCTGCATGTTCTGCTCGTGCTACCGAGCAAGCCACCATCAGTTTTGTACACAGTCATCGGACAACACAACTGTACATGGCGCACCGTTATTTTTCAATGGCGTTTTTTTCTTGGTTTCTGCTGTTTTCGACCGTGGTTTCCGTGTTTTTCTGCTTGTGTTGATTTTGGATAAAGCATAAAGCCGGTGTAGCTGACGCATGCATGTCAGTCGAACAGACACAGACAGACTATATAATAAAAACTAACTTTTCAAGTGTTGAGTGTGCGTGGAGTGGAGCAACAACAGTGGCGCTAACGCTAAAATCTATTACGAAGAATTGTTCTCTCCTCAGCACAAAATCACCATTTGTTGCATGAATCAAGCACGCATTGAACATCGACTGCAAACAAACACGTTTGGAACACCGGCAGTGCTGTGTTTTTATTTATTCTCACAACCTTTGCTGCATTTTTGCACAATTTTGTCTGGTGGCGTGCCTGTGCATCTCATTCCACGGCACACGTTCAATGTACTTGTTGAACAAACAGCGTTGTGTTGCACGCATTTGTGGTTACAAGTTTACTCTAAAAATTTAACGCTTGGTAGCAGCTCCTCGTGACTTACGACTGGTAAAGTTTCTGCTGGAAGCTGCTTTTTAAAAAAAATTGTGAGATATAACTCTCAGCAGCATGCCACTAGGAGCTGCCAAATAATGCTGGTCACTCAGTCAATCAATCAATTAGTGAACCAATGAATGAATGAATCAATCAATCAATCACTACGTCTGTCATATTTCTCGCGGCGTGGCCTGCGAGTGCCCTCATAGAGGCGTGGCTCAGGCACCTCGCGTTGCAGTCTGTGCGGCTGTCTGGGCGCAGTGAACGCATTGTGCCTGCGACCGGCTGTGTGCTCAGTGCCAGTGCGTTTGTTGGCCCCAGACGCAGTTGCACTGTGCAGCTCGTCCAGCGCCAACGACAGCTTCTCGTTCTCTTCCTCCAGTTCACGGTTGCGATCGGCCAATTGCTGATTGCTCGTCATCAGTTGCTCGATTCGCTCCATGTAACGGCGCGTGTCTTGGTCACGTGATTTGCGTTCACTGCGTATTCAAGACGTAATCAAATGATTTTTCCCCCTAAAGCACGTGTTATTGATATTGTTATTGTTATTTTCCCCCTAAATATTAGCGATCATATTGGTGATCACCAACAGCAACGTTTGCACAGTGTACCACCAGACTTATATGCCACTCAATCAGCTTCACAGTTTCACCTGCGCATGCTTGTGTGCGCATTGAGGCCAACCGCAGCGTACCTGTTCCAGCGTTCGTCAGCCAGATCAACGCGTTTCTCGAGCAACTCGACCACCGTGGACACGGTCGACGCGTTCGACTGCTGCGACTGGCTGTCGTCCGCACGCACGTTGTTGTCCTCCGATCGCAGGTTGCTGCTGCTGAAGCTGCGTGTCAACGGATGTGTCGGCATGTCTGACGAGCATGCACGCGTGGTGGACGCTGCAAATGTCTGTGTGTCATTGCGACATTGACAAAAACGAGGTTCCTTGGTAGCTGCCGGCTTTGAAGCAGTGTCACGCATCGAGCGAGCCCCCGCGACCGTGTGGTGGGGCATGGTGTGACTGCCGCAACCAACACCAACCATCTCGTGTCGTGTCGCGGCAGCCGCACCATGCTTCACCACACCACCGCACAGCAATGAAGCGAATGAATTAACTCATCGTACCAGATTTTAAACTACAGATAGAAATTGGTAGGTGCGCGACAGAAAACTTGAAGAGCAACGATAAACTGTGCCACGTCGAGAACATAAAAGCAGTGCGTCACAGGAGAACACGTTTGCTGCTGTTGGTTTGGAATGTTCGCCGTTACATTTGCGCTGGTGCGTCGGTGTGTGTGACATCCGGTGACCGAGGAGGAATGCAATGTGTCCACTTTGGTTCTTTGTCGTGTCACTGGTTGCCGTGGAAAAATGCAAAGCACGCTCACACATCACTGAGCTATTTGTCAAGTTCGCTCGACTGAATGCACATTTTCAAAGAGTTTTAAACTCAAATTATCGGTCGGTGTGAGAAAATTCGATTTTTCACGCACGGAAACAGCACACTCAGTTGTTTGCAACACTCGTTGTTGCTTCTATGTTTTTTTCCATCGCATTAGAACCAGCAATGCAAACGGTAACAAAGCACGATGTTGAAATAAGCAGAATTGAATTTCATCACATGATAAACAAACTGAATAAAATTCCATGCAATCATCGACAACGATCACAAGAATACTGAACACTCGCTCATAAAATCATATCAAAATTGTAGTTTGTAAACTTCTTCGACAATACCACCAATATACATTTCAACGTGAAAAACTGGCGTTATAATATCTAATCCAGTCAGATGAAGTGCAAAAATGAAAGAGTACCATGGAGAGGAAGAGGAGAATAACCAATTTCCGAAAATCCAAAGCTGAAAGCGTGAAAAACGACCGAGTAAAAAGACCCAAACCTGTGCAGAAACGTGTTGAAGTTCAGTTGAAATCACCGGGATTGGACTCGCTCAGACGTTCAGAGCAACAAACATTCTGATTTCTGAACTCCAATCAACCTTCACTTCGGTTTGTCGTCTCGTTTCACCGACACCGCGCACCACCTTTGCATTTCAGAAGAAAACCGTTTTGCGAATAATTCAAAAAATAAAAAAATGCCAGTTCAAAACAAAGTCAGTTGGGCTGCGCTGATAGATAATAATGGTAAAACAAGTACAGTATGGCCGAATAAATAAGGTAGTCCTTGTATTCTTCATCAAGGCGGGATTAGTCGCAGACTACGAGTTGTGTTTTTCAAGAATGCCAAGATAATTTCCAATCGCAAGTGCAGTGGAGGAAAAATAAACCGAATAGCACGAAAAATCAATTAGTTGAAAAAGATGTCAAATTTGACACAACTGGGTTTCTGAACGTCTTTTTTCTTTCATTCAAATTCCGCGCACTCCTTGCACCTTGAAAAAGGCTGCCATGTTTAATCGGCCATTCCGTATCACTAGAACGCAATAATCGTTGGTTGATGAAAATGACAGAAATTATAAATAAGATGAAAACTGTGAAAAGCAGCACTCTTAACAACGATAACAAAACCAATACGAACAGCACTAAAAATTGGTGTAAAGAGATCATGGCTGCAGAAGAGTGCAGTAACAAAGAACACCGTACAACGTCATCGTTTGTATTGTGGCAACAAAGTTGTTTGAAAGCAACATACTTTCACTTCGTTAACAGCAGCAATCGACTATCAAACGCTAAAACTATGAAAGCAGCAGCGCCAAAACAAGAAACAATGAGTAGCCCACCGGTTCAGTACGATTAGAAAGTAAGAAACCGAAATCGAACTGGCAATGAATCATGAGAACCACAGCAACGTATAGACATCATGTCAAGCAGCAACTGGCTTGCTTGTACCACAGCCAAGTGCACATGGCCGTGTGACAGCGAGCACCGATGGCGAGCGCCTGTGTGCCTGGCGTGCGTGCGGTCACGCGAGGTCGCAGCGATGTCTGTGCGCGCGCTGCCTCTGCGCCGGCCGCACGCTCATCTCGGCCGGCGATATCTTGCGCGTCGTTTTGCTCGTGTTCGCAGTGGCAGCGGTGCCAGCGACAGTCACGACCGCCTCCTTGCCGGTGTCCAGCTGCTGCTGTGTCAGTGTTCTAGCCTGCATACGTGCGTGTGAGTGCGTCTGTGCAGTGGTGCTGGTGCACGCAGCTGGCACTGCACCTTTGTTCTGATCACCGAGCACTTGCACGTGCACGTCGCCCGTGTCCGCGGCACTCTGCGCACGCGAGTCGCAGTCGACCATCGCGATCACGTTCGCCTCCAGCTCCTCGTCGAACATGATGTCCAACTGAGAGACGTCTTCGGCCGAGGACGACTTGGATGTGTCCGTGTGCTTCGCGTCCATGACAGTGAGCATTGTGCTCCAGCAGCGTTTGTTGCGCTGCATGCACTCGTACGAGGCGGCAGAGCCGGGCAGCAGCTCAGACAACGCGCTAAAAGGCACACAAGTGACAAGCAGTTGTGAGGCAACAACGAAATTATAGAAAATAACCAACTGAAATAAAGGCAAGCCGATGGTGTCGTAGAAGTCGATCTGCAACTTCGGTATCCTCGCCCGATTTCGATCCATCATTTCCGATGGATTGTTGCCCATCTCTTTCTCGAGGTCACCTTGCGAGAAGAACTCCGCGTAAATGGTCGCCTGACGAATGAAAAAAAAACATGAAGTATTTTCGAAATTGAAGTTCCTGTAAAATGGGATTACAGAGTGCAGTGCTGTTTTAATGAGATAAAATCAGAGCGTTTTGCAACAGCAAACACGGCAAACGCACGGCGATCTTCTTGCTCGCCGGCCAGTCCTTGCTCTGGTCGGAGATGTCACTTGTGTTCATCATGACGCACAGCAGCAGACGACGATGCTCGCTGTTGTTCGCGTTGAAGCCGCCTGAAATCGGCGAAAAACAGTGAACCAACACAACGAAACTGATGAAATAAAAACGCAAACGGACGAACAAACAACACACAAACTTTCGAGCATTTTGTTGATGTACGGCCGCCGTCGAAAGTGCGTCGCAATGTCGGTCGCCAGGATGATCTCACGAAGATTGTCCAAGACCGCTTGGTATTCCTGGAATGCGACAAACTTGGGCATCTTACAAAAACCAACAAAGATTTAGCCCAATGGTTTGTTTTTTAAACATTCACCGCAACGTACCTCTCGGCTCAGCTGATCAAGAATATTGCTGTCCTCCTTACTCAGAATGCAAACGGTCTGCGCAAAATGATGTCTCTGAAAGGGCAAACAAAATGAGCGGTGCGCCAGTATGAATCTGCTCGTCATTCCAAAATGCAGTTCACAAGCAACCGTGTCTTTCCAGAACTTACTTCCAGCACCGATCCTTCCGAGCTGTACATTTGCGCTAGAGGTGTCTTCTGAAATAAAAAAGATATGTAAAGGCTGATTTAAGCGAAGTTTTGATTGGTTAGCCCAATAAACAAGACGCACAAACCGATTGCACTTGAAAGGCGTTCGTTGTGCCGCGGTGGTCAATGTCGTGGCAAATGCTCGCAGTCAGCAACGACAGCGTTTCAAGCGATCTGCAATAAAACTGTTGTGCGCAGGCGTCATGTAACTGTAGCCACAAAACACCAAAAGCCTATGTAATGCTGGCACTCTGCAGCAACTAAACATCGACAACGTTGATTGGTTGAGTAATGAAGTTCTCAGCAATAGTGTTCAATGCAGTCATCAGCAACAGCAACAGACGTGAGCAGCTTCTTGCAGTCGCTCATGTGCAGCAGCAGGTACATGTAGTGCGTCACCGAGAATGCGTGCGACCAGTTGTGGTAGGGCACGTCGCGGTAGCCCTGGCGCACCGTCAGCAGAAAGCGCGACAGCGTCCGTCGGTTCATCCGGTAACGCGACACCAAACCGAGCTCCTGAGGCGTGCGTGCGTTTGCATGTGAACGTGCGAAACACCAACGCAGCAACTGCTACTGACTGCACACCAATAGTACCTCCGCTCCATCAGTACTTGCCTTGTCCGGCAGAACCAATCAGCGAGCTCAGTTCAAACTCAAAAGGGCATGTTCCACAGTCCGTCCATCTTTTTCACATCGCACTCCACCAAACAACGCAATCGACCGGGCCGACCATGGAACATGTGGTGTAGTTGGCCGCGGTTTCACTCACAGCGTACATGCTGACGCACGCATCCAACTGTTTGTTGCTGGTGCCAACTTCGCGCGGCAAAAACTGAATCTCGTTGAACTCCCTGTGGAACGATTCAACTGGTTTGATTTCGCCCATACTCATCCGGAGCACGTCTTCATCAGGCACCTGCAGAACGGTAAAAAAATCAGGCTTCTTGAATGTTTGCACTGATCATCAACCAAGCAAAAACACTTCTGGTCAGTAAAGAATGACGAAACTGAACTCGCGGCAACAAACACTTTGAATGAAACATCAGCTTTACCGTTGACGTATTATTGGTCATCATCAGTTCACTTGCGACGTTATAGCGTCGTTGTGTCTCTTTCAGCTTGCGATACAATAGACACTGCAACAGAGCAAAACAGAAACTGCACCGAACGTCTGCATGAGAGCACATAGAATAATGTGCAACATAAATGCAAGTGAATACAAGCGTACGTGCGAAATGCTGATGGCACAGTAGACCGAGAACGCAGTGGCGATGTTCTCGTCGTGTTCGGTGAAGTTGCTGCGGCCGAGCTTGTTGCACAGCTCTGCGACGCCAATCACGCCACCATCGGAGTCCTTGATTGGCACGCACAGAATGTTGCGCGTGAAAAAACCCGTGCGCTCGTCTACTTCGCGGTAGAACAACGGGTGACTGAGAATGCGTAGAACTGTTGCAATGACTTTGGGGGAAAATGTTGTGATTGTGCATCACGGACGGCGGATGGAGTAGGAGTATGGACGACCACAGAAATAGCTGTTGTTAACAGTTTAAAAAAGTAAATAGCAGCAGCTTTCAGGCATAACAGCAGCAGCTTTCATGCTTTCAGGTTATATCCTGCTTGCTGCTGACACAGCCCATGCACCCTGGTGCTAGCCCATTTCGGTAGTGTGCCCTTGGCGCGTACCTGTAGGCGTCCTTAACGTTCATCAGTTCGCCAGTGACTGCCACTTTGCCTGCGATTCCATGGTCCAACGGCACACGAATCTCAGACAGATAATCATTGGTCATGCCATTCTTTTCAAACACCTCAGCCACCAGCTCACTGTTGTCCTTGTCCAACAGGAACAGCGAACAGCTGCAAGTTTTTTTGGAGTTTCTAATTTGAAATACGAACAAGTCCTGACTCGTTCTCACTATGCAAAAAAAATTACTAAACAGACATACGTTTCCGCTTGGACAAGCGTTTTCGCCTCTTTTGTGATGTTACGCACCAATTGACTCATGTCATCTGAAAGAGAAGGCAGCTCAAATAAGGCTGAAAAGAAAAACAAGTTTGAGCAGACAAATTTGCCAACAACCCACCAAGACTGGAGAATACGTTTTGTGCCATTGAGAGGAATATCTGACTCTGCTGTGCCAATCGTTTCTGCTGCTCAACGTTCAGCACAATGCCCAACAAGGATGCGATCAGGCGTAACCGCGGCTTCAACCATCGCACTTCTTCAGCAGCACTACTGAAACAAAATGCGTTCCAACTTAGAACTAATCCGTTGTATTAACAAGCATAACTCCGTTGTAACTGATGAAACCAGGATAAAGATAGAAGGCACATGCATAATTAATTGATGTGGTTCATTACTGCGGTGGTGGTCGAATAAAGCAGTATACATTTTTGATGTTACATAGCAGAATATGCAGAAATGTTCGTGATGTCTTGCCATTGCGTACAGAGTACGTCAAGCATGATGGAAGCTCAACGCATCAGCCTCATTATTGAAAAGCACAAAGTCGACAGCTCCGCTGAGTGATTTATTAGTAACCAACGTCATAACTGGTCTTGGTTTACGTAGCTGGCACGGTCCATTAAGTCAAAATTACATAACAACGTAAAACCCTGGGCATTAGCACTTAATCAATCAACCGGCTAGCTATACGCTTAGCATTGAAGTTATAAGCCTCTGTTATTAAACGTGTCACGTGACACTGGAGTGGAAAATGTTCAATTAAAACATTTTGCAACATCAGACCACCAGCTTACGCAAAAACGGTTGCAGTGAAAAGTGAAACGAGAATACCAATCAGAAACGGTTTACAGTTGAAGACGACGACAACGTGCAACGTACTTTGGGTATTTATGGAACAGACAGAGCGAGGCAATCAGGCCGGACTTTGCATGTATCGGCAGCAGCGTGTACCGGCAGCACCACTGTCCGCTGCTGTCGGCGACGTCCGCACGCGCACACGCACTCTGGTCGTCTGACTCGACTGGCGCTGTCCCTTGACCAACGGTGGTGTCGTACAACGAAGCGATGCTGTCACGGGAGCACTGCAACGCACAAACAACACATCAGCATCAGTCGATGGCTCATATCTCATTTTGGTTCGAGGAAATCCCAGATCAGTCAGAGTCACGTTGCAAGTAAACACAGCATCATGATCCCTTGCTTCTCTCTCCGTCTGTCTGCAGCGGTTGTTCGGCGAAAGTTTGCCTAGTAGCTTAGCTCGGCAAAGAGAAATCGCCAAAAGGTGTCATCTTATCTTTGCACTTACCATAATAAAAGTCAGCATTTAGATTTAACCGAATGTTCTTCGACAGTTCAACTTCTACAGACACGGCAGTGAACAAATATTATTATGAATACGCTGGATGCTGTAGGAACGCTTGGAAAATGTAGCAAAGTTCTGCGGAAGGCAACTAGCAAACAGAGTTAGGCAACATGAAGTCCAATGGGAAATACGAATGTGACACACATGAATAATTGAACTCAAACATTTACTTCGGTGGCCGAAACAAACGAACATCAACGCAATGTTGTTTGCGTTGGCTACTTTGCCAAATGACAAAAAACCGGGTTGAACCAGTTCTTCTGACGTGCTCACCAAAAGAAAGTAAGTGTAAACATTGAAAGTCGGTGCTCAGTTTGTGAAAGTGCGACGTCTTTATGAATTTTTTATCACCTGACCTGAATAAGTTACAGTGTACTCACAGGTACACAAACAACTTCAAACACATTTTAGATAAAAAATGCAAGAAAAAAAACCAAGGCAACTTTTAACCAGTCGCGAAAATAAAACCAAATCAAATACCAACAGACCTCTGAGATTGAGTTAGACGTGGAAGGCACTTCGTCACTGAATGCAAACAAACTGTTGAATGACTCGATACGACCCTGCAATGGGACACAAACAAAATACCACGGTTTCCAGGTTTTGTTTTTGTCCCACCCACGAACTCGCTTGAAATGAAAGAATGACACAACTGGAAATAAGATGCGAGTGAGCATCCACGTTGAGTCATCGAATGGAAAACGAAAAAAAACAAAACGCTAATTTGAAACGTACACATGACACTGGCGACGACAACTCCTGGTCATCGCAGACCTTGAACGAAAAATATCAAACTTTATCATACAGAAGAAACAACGTTCAAAACGGTCATTACGAAAGTAACAGAAAAAATGTTAAAATAGCAGCCGAACTTACGGAGCAGTCTACAGTGCCCGTGTCAGGCGAGAACAGCAGCAACGCGCTCGCACTGCAGCCAGACTCCGCTTTTACCTGCAACAACGACAGAAACAAATCGTCAAGCCGACAATAAAAAGCGGACATTACGAAAACCGTTTTCGAAAAAATGATCATCATTCATTGCTTTATCGCGGAGCGGAGCCCACTGAAGCAAAACAGACGAAATCATCTTGCGAACATGCTCCTATGCCCGTGGAATGCAGTGCAAAACCAGTCTCCAACCGAAACGCACCCATTTGTTAAGCAGACGCTGGAAATTTACGGTCGAAGAGTTGCGCGCGGCCGCCTCTGCAACAAAAAGCGCCAGCAGTGTGTTTTCTGTGTGGCTTCCAGCTGGCTGCAGTTCAACTTATCATCGCCACCAGGTTTCCCCACAGCCAACGCACAATGTCTTTTTTTTAAAACTAACCATCGATCATGGATGGGTCATATGAGTCTGCTAGATGCTCACGTACATGTTATGGACACCACACACTTCCTGCCACAAAGTGGGTCGACCAAAGAAGAAGACAATGCGTGTTATACATTGCAATGTTATGCGACGTTTGTGCCAGTGCAAGCCCAACCGCACACGAGTGTTCGTGCGCACGCAAACGCACCTAACAACTCGACCAAGTGCTCGTTGATGGCGTTGCTGCTGGTGCACGCGTGCTGCATCATGCCTCACGGCCACCTGCACTCGTCGATGCCACCGACGCAGCGACACAGCAAGCGCACCACTCACCAAAACACGCACACTCGCACGCCCGCCAGTGTTTGCGAATGGCGTGTTGCGCACGTCGAAAATTATAATAATGATATTAGGAATGTGCCGCGGTGAGCTGACGAATGATGTTTGTCGAGCATTTACATAGATTATCGCGTTAACGCGACCGACACTGTCGTGCTCGTAGCAGCACTATTTTTCTGTCAAGCGTCATTCTGCGTCCTGATGTGAAAGCAAGCACACACATTTGCACCATTTTGCCGCAAAGCCGTTTATGATAAAAATGTAAAATGGCAGGTGAAATAAATACGTTCACAGTTGGTGGTGGTGGTGGCGGTGGAAAGAGCAAAGTGAATGAGCATTGAATGTGCCGGTAAATGACACTGCGACGGACGCGCTGAAAACAGACTGCGAAAGAAAAACACGCACACACAGACGACGTGATCAGTGGCCGGTGATCAAAAACAAAACACGCAAAGCGAATGGAAATGTGCAGCGAGCGAGGCGACCAGTTTCTTTTTTCTGCTCGCGCAGCGCTCTGCTCTCTGTCCCCGTGTCTGTGGTGAAACGTGTGCGTTTGCACGGCCACTGTTTGTCGGCTGGCTCGTCTCTCTCTGCCGCAATGATAGCACAAAAACAATAATAATATGAAAATTTATTCGATAATTCTCTCGGAGAGCAGTGTATCAGTTGATGATAGTCGTTGACCCAACTTGACTGTCTGTCTGTGTCACTTGACGAGCACAGAACGCACGTATGTATGTATTACGTACCAATTTATATGCTGCGCTATTTATAGACCGCCAGAGTGAGCAACTGACATTTTTTTCCACGAACGTCATAAACCATGTTTTCATTTCACTCAAAAACCGTTGTCAAACAATCTACACCACAAAAATTTTTTCAACGAACCCATTTTTCAAAAACCTAGAAAGTGAGACTGAAAACTTAACAATGCGGCAAAACAAGAAACCCCACCGAGTTCCAGTTTCATCTGTTAAAGCAAAGACTTTCTTAACACATGAAACACATGAGAGCCACTTTCTGATCAAACTATTGCTGCAGACAGACTAAACCGACAAACACTATGGGCTTCCCGCCTCTGAAATAAAAAATCATCAAACAAGCCAGCAATGGCACGTTATATTGAACGAAAAAACGTGGCACACGTGACTGGGCTGCTGCGCTGCATCGTTGAACAAGCGCAACACACAAATGAGGGACACGAGGCAACCGAGCCAAGGCAACGGATTGCCTGATTGCATGTCATCGCACACACGCTCGCTGGCAACATTTAAAAAAAATCCTGCTTTCTAGTTTGCTTGACAATGAAATTTATCATGTTACGCGTCATTATGTTCGTGGATTACGTTTGTTTGTCACGTTTCGTGCTCAGGAAATGTGCCACGGAAATTAGTGAGAGCGTGTGCACAGTCGCAGGTGTGTGTGTCAGTTGGCGAATGCTCAGAACACTCGGACGACCCATGTGACACTGCCAGCAAGCCGCAAAAAGCAACACGCACGATCTGCATTGATCGACCGAGTAACGTGAAAATGCATGAAGCAACACAAGCAGCGCGGCAAAGCAAAAAACATACGACGGCGCGAGTATGGATTGCTTGCGCAGGGGCGTGCAGACAACCGAGAGAACACGCGGGCTGACTCGCGCACATGGACGGCATTGGCCAGGCGCACGAAAAAATGATGATGCTGCACTGGCATCAACAGAATGTGCCTCGCTGAAACATCGCGCTCGTGCCGTCCGACAAAGCACAGTTTCGGTAATCAAACTGCCACAACGAGATCGCGCGCCTCGTTCCCTCAGAGACTCCGCTATTGATGGAAAAACGCAGACGTTACGTCGTTTCGACGCTGAAATTCGACACAACAAGAACGCCACAGTTTTTATACCGTCACTGAATAAAGCCAAAAAACAGGGAATTTCATCGGCGAAGTATTTTTAACGCCAATGAAACTTCACGAGCTTTCCCGGATGTGAGCGTTATTGACACATTTTCGAAAACGTCGACCTGGCGACGCGCGAAAAGGGCACAACGACGAAAATATGCGAACGAAACAGTGGGCTGAAACGAGCACTTGGCTTGA
The DNA here is from genome assembly GCA_030248135.1 of Theristus sp. LFF4_11. NCBI lineage: Eukaryota > Metazoa > Nematoda > Chromadorea > Monhysterida > Xyalidae > Theristus > Theristus sp. LFF4_11. Next base: position 62,557 of record JASANC010003837.1, read on the forward strand.
TCAAACGCACCGGCCGCCACGCTCTGATGACGCAACAACGCAAGCGACTCCACTATTATTTTCAGCTACATTCAACAGCAAGCAGACAGAAAAGCACATTGAGCAGAAGGCAGTGTAAGGCAACGCTTGGTGCTGAGACTGCGGTGGCGGCTGAAATTGAAACGCGCTTGGATGGATGCTGCTGCTGGCGCACATAAAAATACGTGAACGGACACAAAATGGGCACACAAGTAAAGGCGTAAAGCGACAAACAAGCTGCACCGAAGCAGGAGGCGAACACAACACAACCGACAGACACTAATAAAATGCGTGTGTGTGCTCGACTCAGGGCGGGGCAACAACACACACACACAGGCAGTGTTCAAGTTGGTTTTAGTCAGACATAATGCTGCAAGGCTTAGCCAACTTTGCACGAGTAACACAGCCTTCGACAGAACATCCGCTTGCACCACGTGCTCCAAGTCCAATGGGCACGTTGCCTCTTTGGAAGTGACTGTCAAATGCGTCGGTGACCAGCCATGATTGAGTGCAGCAGCACAGCGAAACCATCATTCAATTGAAACTTTGGAAAATGATCCGGCAGTTATTTGAATTTTCAATGTAAAAAATTTCACCTGCGACCTGTTCTGACGCGACTGGAGTTGAATAAAGCCGAGCACGCATTGATGTGACAGATACACACAGGCGGCAAAGCAGCCGGCAGGGTTGTTGTACGCAAGATAATCAATGTATGCAAAACAGACGCCGGCGCAAGCATGAGCGAACTCTGCTGCAGTGCGGTTAGCACGTTTGCTGAGCACGAATTCACTTGTGTAGTCGCAGCGAATGAAATAATACGCAACGGCAGACACACTATACGGCTAATATTCAAGACAAGCACAAAATGTCTCTTTTCTGTGCAAATCTGTTGCGCTCTCCTGCTTCGTTACGCATAATTGCGCGTCAGTAAGACCGCTGCTCAGTCGACTGAGACACGCCATGCTGCGGTAAAGCTTCAGCGATTAAAATATGGAGATATTACAGCAGCAGTGGGCACACCAGAAAATATATCCCGCAAACCATTTTCGATTACCGCACTACAAGCATTCAACAAGATGGGTGGCATTTCTGACCGACAAAACATGACAAATCGTTTTCTCAAGACCTCGATTCGATATAGTTTTTTTTCTTTTTACAGTATCACAAAACAACATCCTTCCCAAAAACGCCAGAAAACGGCGACCCAAGATGTCAGCCGCTTGGCTCGTAGCCACAAACAACACGCACAAACAACTCGACTATAAATCCAACAATTTTTATCAAAGACATTGTTTATACGTGCAGTCGAACTCTAAATTATAGGGAATCAGCTGATTGGTTGGTGGTCACGTGCATGCATGCTTTCTGTGCAAACCACACTCCGCGCCCACAGCAATTTCTGCGCAGAAAGCATGCATCACGTGATAACCAACGACGACGCTGATTCTTTACAATTTAGAGTTGGACTGCACAAACGAACAACAAGCAAACAAAAACAACTGACAAGTTCAATTAACACGAGAAAACACAAGGAAAGCATCATCATCGATATCAATGTATACCACATTAGCGGCTTTCGACTTTAATGAGAAGAAAACTCAAATTTAAGAAAAACCAAATAGAACAACCCAAACGTTACAATTCGTTATTGACAGAATCAGCGTTCTTGAAAATCACCGGAGTTGATGGACAGAAGGACCACGTTAACCACCCGAAGATAGCACAAGCAAAACGGGAGATGCGGCTTTTTTAAAATTGAAGGCTGGGGACAAAAAAAACATTAGTCGTCAGTCACAACTTTGTTCGAACATTTTGGCATGCAACGCAAAAAGACCTTGAGCACAAAAATGCGGACCACAACAACCCGAATCGGGAATGATTGAATGAGAACACAAACAAAATGATGACTATGTTAACCACCTAATGCTCAGGTCCCATGAACCGGTAACGATCAACAAACAAAGCCAAACTGCCTAACAGAAAATGCAATAAAAAATCGGCAAGAAGAAAAGCGACGACGAAAACACGTCAAACGTTGCTGTCACCGACCAAGCCCATGGCGCTGAAATAATTTGCAAAAGACCAGTGGCTAGCTCAGGTGCGCAGACAGACAAAAAGAGCAGATTAGCATTCGCTGACACGTTCACAACTGTGCAGACAACGCACGGACCTAACAAAGTTGCGCTCTGTCTCGGGCACCACCTCCAGCAGTTTCTTCATTTGCTCGCCCACACGCGCCAAGAAGTCAGCCGACTTGCAAGCGCCACGGCTGACCGCGTACGGCATCGCAGAATCTGGCAGTGGAAGACACAGACAACTTTGGTGAAACAGCCGTGTTGCACGATGATGCACGAAAATTGTGCCACTAACCGATTTCAATCAGTTCGTTGTTGCGCAACACGAAACAAATGAAGTGCTGCTCCACCTGAAACAACAACGTTGACAGAATCGAACACGAATGAGCAGCAACAACAGCAGCAACAACAGCAGCAACAACAGCAGCAACCTTGTCTGGCTCGGGGTTATCGCCGAGTGCTGCCGTGTTCTTGTGCGCCTCACCCATGGTGCCGTGGTCCGCAAGGATCTTCGATCGTTCACCCGGTGCAACGGAGCGAGCTCGTGTCAGAAAATCAGACAGTGGACCATTGCCTGAAACAGCAAGTAACCAGATCACATTTTAAAGCCGACGACAACAAGGTTTGAACAGGAAACCTAGTGGAACACGAGTATTTTTCCAGGTTTACCTCAACGTCAACGTCAACATTAATTCGACCACAATGTTTCACAACACTCTTATCTGCAAGGTCACATGCTAGTGACGGACGTTGGCTGACGCTTGTCTTCTGCGATGTCCTGGCTCGCAATTGCTGTATGCATCGCCAGTGACACAGTCTATGAAAGTGCACTGTCTGCAAAAGTATTCCGCCAGGCCAGGGTGCTCCAAAAGTCCGACCATAACAACAACCAGATTTTTTTGCAGCCCAATGTATTGACTGACAGTGCTTTTACTGATATTTCATCCGGTCCCCTTCCGCCACCGGCATGTTTGTTCGCTGTTCGCCTCTCAACCTTTTTCTTCAAGCTCTATCTTGTTGGACACGCTGGTGCAAACTGTTCACTTTTACAGCGCTGCATTGCAAGCCTGCTGCCGACTGACCGAGTTTGATGTTTTGTTCGTTGTTCGCCAACGCGTGAATCATGGCAAACGCACCACAGGCGTTCTCAATCTTCTGCTCCATGAAGAACACGTCGCTCGCTGCTTTTTTCTCCTTGTACTCCTTTAAGCGTGCGTCACGAACCTTGAAAAAATTAAGGAAATCATTAAATTGCAACGACTTGAGTGAGCGCTGGTAGCCATCGGTCGATTCAACTGCAGTTGGCATGTGGCATTGGTTAACAAACGCGTTTTTACAAAAAATGGCAAAAACCTTGAATGTTCATTGAATGAAACACTGGATCACTACAAGAAGAATTCACCGAATCTCCTTCTGGATAGAGCAACAACACAGCAAACAAAGGCTGCGAGACGGCAATGTCAAACCCAAGAATGTCGACAACCTCCGACGGTGGTTCAACGCCGACTTGGCGCAGGAACTGCAAGAATTGATGAATACTGAAAAACAGACAGAGCCCCTGTTCGTTCTGTCCTGTCTGTCTGCCGGACTGGCCAACATAACAATGAAAACAAACTGCGGTCATCGCCTCTGGGTTCGATTCAAGCGCTGGCCATTTTGCAATGGAGACGTCCGACATGACTGAATGAGCAATGCAGCGATATTCACACAAGACACAAGATTCGTTAAATTCACGTCCTCAGTCGAGTCACTCGATGTCGATATTGCTTTTTTTGTTCGACTCTCGGGATGTCTGTCAAACAAATTTCGAGGGGATGCATGGTACAGTGTCAGGTTTTAAAGGGTGGGTGACCCCACGCCCACGTCTTCGGTACTGTTTGTTTAGAGTTGTTAAAAAACCAAAATCGTCATTTTTGTTTTTAAATTTAAAAAAAATTGAAAATCAAATTTGCGCTAAACCAATCAGGGAGTCAGTCAACCTTGACGTGCAAGCGCCTCCCTCCCGAATGACACCCGTATGGCGGAACTTTTTAGGTTGTTCGGACGCTTAGAATTCACATTGGAGACGAAATGTCACTTTGCCTGCCTCGGAATTCGGAAATGAAAAGCCAAGCTTTGCGGTGGTCAAAAACTTTATTCCAAAAGTTGTTAAAGCCTAAAATAAATCGCTAAAACGGTCCGGACCATAAAATAAATCGCTAAAACGGTCCGGACCAAAATCGACTGTTGACGCCTGACGGTTGTCGAAGGTAAAATCAAAGAAAATTTTTGTTGAACGTTCGAAAAATTGTGCCAAAAATGACGCTCTTTACTAATGCGTGGCCCAAGACAAAATAAATGGCCTAAGACAAAATGAATGGTCGAAGACAAAATGAATAGTGCTACACAAAATGAATGGCCCAACGATTTGTATGCATTCTTAAGTGATATTTTTGTGATTTTTGATCTGAGGTTGCTTGCAATGAGCCGTTGTAGGTTCTTAAACCTAAGCCACGCCTTTTTGATAAGTTGAAAATGGATCAATTTAACGTTATCAAAAAGGTTTGGCTTTGAACCAATGGCTTAGGATTAGGATTAGAAATAGGGTTGTTAAAATGTTAAGTTAAAGCATAAAACCGTCAGCAGTCGATTTTGGACCGTTTTACCGACTGATTTTAGGCTTCAACAACTTCTGCGATTAAGTTTTTGAGAGCGTCCCAAGCCGGAGCGTGTGCACGCGCGCTAGTGGATCATGAGCATGAGCATGCCGATGCCCGTGCGCTTTAGTAATGAAGCTTCAGGTGTCGCGACGGCACACGGCAGTACACGACTTTCGACGGAGACGACGACACAACTTCATCTTCATCACAGCTGTTGTTGAAGCCTGAAATCAGTCGGTAAAACGGTCCAAAATGGACTGCTGACGGTTTTACGAGGTAATATCAAAGAAAGCTTTTGTTAAAATTTCGAAAAATTGTGCCAAAAATAAAATTGACGTTTTCGCAGCATATTAGAGGAAAATTTTTTCGAATTTAAAAAAAATCGGCATTTTTGTTTTTTTAATCACTTTTTTTTTAATTTTGATTTTTGTTTCATCTTTTTTTTAAAACAGGGTTTTTTTTTTTTTTTTTTTTTTTTGGGTGGTGGGTGGTGGGGTTTGGGGTTTTTTTTTTGGGGGGTTTTAGATTTTTGTTTAACAACCCTACCCACGTCTTCGGTACTGAATACTGATTTAGCATAACTTTGTTTGATTTTTGAAATTTAAAAAAAAATTAAATAACAATATTTTTTTGTTTTTTAACAACCCTAGTATCGAAGACAAACATAAAAAATTAGTCAATCAACCAAAATGGACCAAAATTAGCAATCAACAATAAAAATGTCGCGTCTGTAGGACTTTCGTCTACCGTTCTGTATGAACGTTCGAACCCCTCTGCGGACCAGACGCATGCCAAAAACAAAGTCCACACGAAACTCCAGGCAAAAAAGCATAATGTCACTTTCTGTAGAAAGTGTCTTCAAGTCACGCATTTTCAGATGAAAGTACAATTTTCCGTAAAACTACAAAGCTAAACCGGAGCTGGAGCTGATCCCTGATCCCAATGTTTCACCCCTTCAACAAAGCTGTCAATCAAGGCACTTTCACTTTGTTAAAAAGGCTTCACTTAGGATTAGGATTAGGTTTAGGATTAGGAACTTACAACGACTTCATTAGGATTAGGATTGGGCTTAGGATTAGGAACCTACAACGACTTCATTGAAACCGAACTAAACAACAAAACAGACTGTAAACTTGGCTTTGGTTTAGTAATGTAGGCAAAGCACAATTTTCAGTACCGTGGGCCCAAAACAATTTTCGAAGGGGGGGTATGGTGCCGTGGGGGGGTGCCGACCAAAAAGTGAGGGGGGGGTCCAACCGTCCAACTAGGGTTGTTAAAAAAAACAAAAATCGTCATTTTTGTTTTTTTTTTTTTAAATTTTTTTTAAAAAAAAAATTTCAAAAATCAAAGTTGTGCTAAATCAATCAGGGAGTCCGAAGAACCACATATGATATGCAAGCGCCTCCCGAATGACACCCGTATGGCGGAACTTTGCAGATTTTGTTTTGGTGACCTCAATTACCCCTTTTCCAAACCGTCACCATGCCTCTTCTTGTGTTTTGACCTCCAAAACGTCACTAATTGTCCCCAGCTAAGCTAATGCTAAAGTGAAGACAAACATACCGCCTTGAAATTCGATCAATTCTTCTGATGGTGTCGCGACGACACGACACGAAGCAGCAACCAGACAACGTAGCGCTTGCAAACGGTGCAGCGAGCACAATCGGACGCTCTGCGAGGCTAATCGTCACCTTATCTGCATCGGAAATGGTAGGCTAAGCTTTGGGACGCTCAAAAACTTCATCGCAGATGTTGTCGAAGCCTAAAATCAGTCGGTAAAACGGCCCAAAATCGACTGCTAAAGGTTTTACGAGGTATAATCAAAGAAAATTTTTGTTGAACTTTCGAAAAATTGTGCCAAAATTGAGGTTTTCAGAGCATATTAGAGGAAAATTTTTCGAATTAAAAAAAAAATCGGCATTTTTGTTTTTTTTAATCACTTTAAAAAAAAAAATTTTCATTTTTGTTTAACAACCCTAGGTCCAACCCATGGTAACGTGGGACCCCCCCGGGGGTGCATTTTTTCAAAATTTTCTGTGGGGGGTCCACCCCCCCCATGATAATTTTTCGCTTAAATTTTGAAGGAAAAACGCCAAATTTTGCTGCAAAATCGTTGAAATTACAATGAAGATGGTCAAGTTATCATATATTCAGCTTATATTATGGACTTTATAGACAAAAAATCATGATTTTCAAAAAATTTTTTTAGGGTGTACGGAAAATTTTTGGGGGGGGGTCTCCGCCAGACAAAATTTCATGGGGGGTGTGGGGGGTGTCGGCCAAATTTTCGAGGGGGGGGGTCCGATGGGGGGGGGTGCCCGGTTTTAGGGGGGTGGCACGCTGCCCCCCACCCCCCTCACCCGACGGTCTCTGGTGCTCTGGGGGGGGTGTTTACCCCCCCCCCCCACCCCCCCCTCGCCCACGGTACTGACAATTTTGATAGCCAAAATTTTTTTTAATTAATTAAAAAACTAATTAAAAAATTTCGATTAATTTTTTTTAAAGTTTAAAAAATTCGGACCCTACATTGTTTTTCTGTGTTCCACAGCAATTACTTGAATACTTCAGATAGAAAACGCACTGGTTCACGTTGCTGTTGATGGTCAACGCCGCGCTTCTTCGAGAAGCCAAGCCAATGTCGATGTCGGAGTGAGCATAATCCCAATTCCCAAACAAACCAGTAGTGTTAAAATTTCAATCCATTTTTTCCTTGAACAATTTTTGTTAATCGATCGTTTTTTGTTAACATGCGAGAACATTTTTCCTTTTTTTGTAACGATTTGTTGATTTTTTAAAATTATTGGGTGATCGTCGTCAGTAAATATGCTTCACAAAAAAATGGGTAAGTTGTGGACATGGACAGATACCGCTGTATACGGTGGTTTCGTTTTGTTCATTTTTCTTCGAGACATGTGCAATGTTGTTTGTGAACCATGTCAATTGCTAACTGTTGAAAAATTTTTGTTGCTTCTTATGCAACGAAACCGCTGTTCGGTGCTAGCCATTGTTTTTTTTAGATATTTTGCAATTTTCTGTCACACCGCCGCAGCCTCTTGAGATCGTTCTACCGAAATAATGCCTTTGAATAGCGTCTCGCGCTGAAGATTTCTTTGTTGGCATCTTTTTATCGCCGTTTTTGGTCCCTTAGCATGGACATGTATTATGCCCATTCGCGAGCGAAGCGGACAGTGGATGCCGGCATAATATGGATCAAATTACCAATTACAAATCAGATAAATTACAAAATAACTTTGTCTCGCTCTGTGAGTATAAGATGAGCTGCCTGTGTGCGCGAGAAATTTTTCATGCTGGTGTTCTACATACGCTGTGTGCGCATTATACCGATTTTGAAGCAGTGTTACTTCTTCTTCTATACCCCCTTTTCGGCTATGTTATAAAATGTGTCTTGGCAGAGCAGCTGATTTGTCAACCTTCAGGCAGACGTGAACCTGGTCGCTGACCATATCCGCACCAAACTTTTTGTGTTCCGGTTGGTTAGCCTCTACCCGTCGCCCACAGGTACACATTACAGTTGACGATACCACAAAGTTTACCAAAATTGTAACCAAGCCTGGAAACGTCTGTTAAAGATTTACCTTGTGACCGCCTTGCTTTATCACCCGTTCATTTTTTGGTCGTTTTACGTTGTTCGTTTCTGTGTTCCAGCGTTTTTTTGTTTTTTTGTGCTCCACTGTAACTTTTCTTTTGCTTTATTGTATGGTTTCTCTGCTTCTGTTGTGTTTTGGCTTGCCTACTGGTGTCTTTCTCTGGTATTATGCCGTGCACTCCAGAATAAAACTGGCTGACTGACTGACACATCAGAGACTTGAAAATAATTGTCAAACCAAGTTACTGCTTCACAAATCCATATTCTACCCTTTATATGCGTCTTCCGCACTTTGTATGTATCATACGTATCGAGTGGCTTTGTTCATAACGTTGAAACTGGTCCAAATCATCAAAAAAGAAAAGAAATGCAAAAAACTAGAATGAAGCGCAGACGGTTGCATAAATCACACACCCACACGAAGCAGGACCGGCAATCTTTAAGAAAACAAAACATCTGAGCCATGGTCCACAATGGAATCGACCAAATGTAGTTTTTGTGACGTCAAGTTATTCATAGATGTGCCATGCCCATGGCGTCTTAGTGTGGTGCACTGGTGCTGCTTCATGCGTTGAGCAGCATTTGTATTTGTCGATGTGGTATAAACATTGATGGCATCGCGTGGTTTGCGTTCATTCTGTTGCACATGACCAATGTCGTCCTTTCCGCCTGCCGGAGTGACTAATGCTGCATTTGCGAGTCTAGTCCGGCCAATATTATTGGTACTTGCATAAATTAAAACACGGTTTCACTGAATGCTAAGAGCAATTTCTGGTTTTGCGTACCAGTTGGATATTTTGTTTGCGAGCACACCCGTTTTTCCACTGCAAAAGAATTCAGAATAGTTAAATGTCGTTGGCGGAGCAGTTGTTTTGGAAACTGGTTTTCTGTTTCAATTTCATCGTCAAGCAGCCGATCGTTGCGATTTTGCTCAGCGATTTACTGACACCGATAAGACGATCAGACGCAGTGAAACTGGTTGCCTGTTGCGGCGACCTCCAATGCTCGTACACGACCGCCTGTGAAGCCTGTTTGGTCAGTTACTGCTGGTTTATGTTAGGTCGACAACAATACAGAAAAGATATCAGTCTGCTTCCATTAGTTAACTGCTACAACGGGATTTAGGTTTTCCGACTTCGGTTGACCTGAAAAACATTCATATCAATTGGTAAATGAAACTTCAGGTCATCTACCAGCCTGACCAAGCCAAAAGAATTGCATTTGCCAGCAACAGTCGTTCCTCGGACAAACGGCAAACGTACGAATGGGAGCACTGGTTCACCGGTTTCGGCGACTGTCCATCACGCGAAGCGCGCAGGGGCCACGTAACCATTGGAAATTACATCTGTCGAATAAGCCTGGAACGGGCTCGATACCGAACCGTGTACTGCCACTGTTTGTTCGACCACTGCAATAACCAGTTTCTCAGCGACATCAAAACGTTCATTGACATGAACATCCCCACACCGGTTCCAGGGGTAAGTACCAGTTTCATAAACCACTAAAATTTGAAACTAAATACTTTTGAAATCTTTTTCAGAGAAGTGCGGCTCCATCAATCAGCCGCTGGCAAATATGCATCAGCATGCTCTTATGCTTTCACTACGCCTTTCTCATTTGGTAATAGCAGTTTAAAGAAAAAACAAAGCCACTGAAACAGCGAGAGTTTATTGTCAATAACGTGATCTCCGTGTGAAAAAAACGAATAAAACATTATTTATGAAATTTGTTGATGGGAATAAGTTATCAAATCAATGTAACAAGAAAATAATCACAGTAACTCATTCATAAATCAATGCCAAAAAAAATTGTCAACATGCGACCAACTTCTTCAGCAAACAAGAAAACACAAACAATGCAAATTCTTTAATGCCTTTCACCAATCACGAAACCAATACCACATGTACCAATACCGCCAACTGAAACCGTAAACCAGAGAAGTTAAAAAAAATCAAAATTACTTCACCAGTACTTCAGTAAACAAACGCATACAACACAAGTGAAAATGGACAAAATAACAAAATAAATCTTGAAAAGGGTAAAGCAGTATCAGTGCACAACTTCATCAAACTAACAATACTACACGTGCCAAACCCGCCAATATATTGCCAAAAAATATCACCTCAAAAACAACACGATTCCTCTGAGATTGTCGTTGAAAAAAAAGCTCAAACAACCATTGAAAAGCAGCAAAACTGTATACACGAACTCAGTTGACATCCGCTTCATACGCTCGTTCATCGATTTCCTCGTTGGTTGTTGGCAGCACAGTGCCCGGGCGACCTAGCACAGGGTGTCCGGCTGCTGTGGACGGTCGATCAATGATGATCATTTTGTTGTGTGGCGATTCCGACTCTGACTCGGAGATGGCCAACGACACGGACGGCATCAGACGATAACGGTGGTGCAGCATGTCCGGCGGCGGCGAGTGCGTCCAGGTGTTGTTGTTCGTCGGCACTGTGCCTGCACTCGCTTGCTCGCATTGCACGCTGATCGAGCCGAGTCCATCAGACGGGCGCAGCGAACGCTGACCGCTGTTGGGCGTCTGGAACACGTCCGAGACGTCGCCACTGTGCGCTGCGTCGCTGCTGACAGCCGAACAGTTGCTGTCGTCGACTGGCTGCAGTAATACGACTGCGAGTGAAGAATAGAACTTGAACGTTGAACATTCGAGACACATGCACACAACGCACAAAGCTGCAACAACAACAAAAGCTCCTGGCGAACCGGCGCCGCGTTGCGTCTGCTGAGCGCGTCCACTCTGTCCGTGTCGTTCAGCAGTTCACTGGCGAATCGCTCAAAGACAGCTTCATCCATCTGGCGCAGTTGTTGGCCGTCGGCACTGAGCAAATGCAGACGCATCGCCGAGGCAGCCAGCTCCACACGCAGCATCACGTCGTCCCATTCGTCCGTCGTCAAATACGGCCGAAACTGAGACTCCAACGTTGGCATGTCAGTCTGAAAAAGACGTACGATGTCGTAGCTGGTTTTCGTACGGTTGGATGCTGAAAGTCGGAAGCGACGAATCAAGGAATCATTGAGTTGATGTTTTGAATTTGACCAGAATAGTTGTTAAAATTTTGAAAACTTCAATAAAATCAAGCATCTAAACCGAATACGATCCGTACAGCAGCAGCACCAACCAATCTGCAATCCGAATCCACCAACACCAACCGTGAGCAGCCACTCGTCATCAGCATCAAGGATGAAGTCGCGCGCAGCGAGCGGATCGACCGTCTGCGCGTCGGCGACCAGCTCCTGCATGAACTCGTTGTCCGACCAATACTGATCGCTAGCCACGGACGCAAAGCCGCCGCTTGACGTGTGCTGACGTGAGTGAGTCGACAGACGACTGCCGCCACTGGTGCCGGTCACCGCAGACGCTGCTGAATTTGTCCAATGGGCATTTTCAGAATACCAGTCCGTTCATAATTCATTCGTTTCTGAATGAGCGCCTTGTGCATTCGCAAAAAACGGACCATTACTGGTGGAACTGCCAAGCGACGACAGGAACGAACGCGACGCGACACTCAGCTGACTGCGCAATGCGGCACGACGCCGCACGATGGTCGACAGCTGGCTGGAGTCAACGCGGCCACGTCGCCGGGGCACTGTGCCGCCGAACGGACGACCACCGCTGCCTGCAAAACGTGCCATGCTGCTCACGTGAACAGCAGAAACACAGAAAATACCTAGTCGAAAAAACAAAAGTCCAAAAATACTTCAGAAAAGTAAACTGCTGTTGTTTATAAAAATGTCGGACCGGACGTGTCAACAAGTGGAGCATGCGCATTTGTGCCACCGCCGCTGAGCGACACTGCTGCCAACAGCGGCGGCGGTGTTCGCTTGTGGCTGCCTTCCGTGTCCGACTGCGTGTCCGCGTACGGTGATTCGCCTTTCGCTGAATCTGCAAGGAGACGTTTCGTTGGTTAAATAAAGATTTTCTGAGAAATTCAAATCAACCAAATTAAAAAGTGAACGTTTTGTGGATTTCGGCTTGGCTAACATCAGAAGACGGATTTTGTGCCAATCGTCACACAAAAGCAGCCCCAAAAAACAAAGCATGGAAAGCACACCTCGAAGACTGAACAACTGCCTGAGGTCGCGTTCGGCTTGTTCCCTGCGTTGCTGTTTTTCCTGTGCAGCAGCAGCGTCCATTCGCTGTCGAATGTCCAGAATTTCCTCCGATGTCAAATGCGCGAAATATGATTCGAGTTCCACCAACGGCATTGAGCGCAGTTCATCAATGTCGCAATTCAAAATACGGTTCCTCCGCTGCTCGTGCTGAGAGTGCAGTGCCGTGTTGCCACCTGCATTTTTTGTTGTTTTGGCTTCGGCAAAAAAACTTTGGTGGTAGGAAAAATTGACAATGAAATTTTTGATTGATCTACCAGAGCCTTTGATCAAAGACAGATCTTCTTTGACCAACGCCAAGTCGGCTGGCAACAGTTCGGCTTTGGCGATTTGTTCTTGAATAGCCCAGATTTCCTCTGGTGTTAGGTATCTGTGAAGTGTGAATCATGCATGAGATAAGAATCGTGACTGTCATTGTTTTATGTGCGGCGCAATTTCCATGAGTTTTTTAGTTGGACCCAACAAAATGAGCGTTTCAACGCAACTCACTTGAAAACACGTTCATCACGATCGTCTTTTGGCACCGCCAGCAACTGGCGTCGGTTCATTGAGAGAATCTGAAAAAATGCAGACCTTGAAGAATATTGTGTGAAATGTGACAATATAATGCAGGGTGTTTCAAAAAACGTCAAAAAACCTTTTTTTTCACCAATAATACAGAGTGGTCCAAAGTAGTGGGTGCAACTTTCAATCGCTCTAGCTCGCCAACGGTTGGACCGATTGAGCTGAAATTTTTGTCGCTTACTTAGGAAACACAAACTTAGATTTCTACCAATTTTTTGCCCAAACGAGTGGAATATTGCCCCTGTGCGGGCGGAAGCAAAGTTCGAATTTTTTGCATAAAATGAATTTTTGCATAAAAAAGCATTTTTTAATCTCACATCGGATTTATTCATCGATAACGTCAAAAAAGGCAATACAACTATTGCTGCTTTCAATTTCTCTTCACACAATTTCCCTTTCCCTCCTCAACTGCCCTATGCTAAGCGCGCGAAAGAAGCGCCGCCAACCGCCATTATGCGACCGACGTTCGCCAGTGGCTCGACGAGTCGTTTCCGAACAGATCGGTCGCAGAAGCCCAATCGAATGGCCGCCGCGTTCGCCCGATCTCACGCCGCTGGGCTTTTTCGCGTGGGGCTTCATCAAAGAGATTGTGCACGCGCAAAAGCCGAAAACCGTGGACTGGATGAAACAAATGATCGTGAACGCGTTTCAGCACGTGAGACTTGAATTGTGCCAGAAAGTGATCTTGTCAGACATTTCGAGAGGGATTAGCTTTAATTTTTGACAGTTTTTTGCTCAGTATATGACGTTATCGATGAATAAATCTGATGTGAGACAGAAAAATGGCTGTTTTTCATGCAAAAATTCGTTTTTTTCGAAGTTTGCTTTCGCACAGGGGGCAATATTCTCTTGTTTGGGCTAAAAATTGCTGAAGGTCTAAGTTTGTGCTTCCTCAGTAAGCGACTAAAATTTCAGCTAAAACAGTCAAACCGTTGGGGAGTTAGAGCGATTCAAAGTTGCACCCATTCCTTTTGGACCACTCTGTGGAGAAGTCCGTGCCATGCAGTGTCACATTTCAGCCAAAACAGCCAACTCTGGCTTTAGCAACATTAAATTTCATTTCGAAATTTATTTCATAAAGCTTTGCAATTTTGTTCGATAGTCTAGGTGTAAAAATCGTTGTCATCAACTAGATCTTATTGAGGTAGTTCAATATTGTCATGTTCCGTTTCTCTTCGTCACCGAGACGTTCTCTAAGAAACACCCTGTACATTTCCCGAATGGCACACACACAAAGCACCTCAGCGCGTCTTCTTTCATAAGCTTCACGGTCAAGCGCCGGCGTTTGATTGCCAACGGATGGCGAATCAGCGTGAACGGAAGCCGAAGTGATTTCTGACGGTGATGAAATATCAACACAACCATTCCGCACGGCTGACGGCGATGGAATGTCGATTTTTAATGGGAACTGGAATGGAAATAATATGGTTTTAGTCATTATCGTAAAACGTTCTCTAATGGACTATCGGTTCTTAACTCTTCAATTTCTCATCCACTCCAATTGCAGCTCTATGTTACACCATATATCAAGAAATAACCGATCAACATGACCACAACGCCAATCACATTTTGTTAAATTTTTGTCACACGTACACAAGTCCCTCTGACGGGTGTAAGCAACGAACAAAGAGTGAAGCAGTGACAACTATTGCACATAGTCAGCTCTGAAACAAAAACAGGGTTGAAATTTACTGCGTTGTTCTCATTGTGGGACAACTTGGCATGTCAAAACTGTTCAAACACAGATTACAGGTTTTATCACTCAAAAACGTCAACGAAACGGGGCATGTTTGTCTTCGTAAATTACATTTCAAAAATGAAACCAACTTTTTCATGGGACACCGCATCTTCACAAGTGAGATCAGTGGTATTTGCAGATAGATCTACCACATCAGAATCTGAAAATAAATACACATATGCATGCACTTGCGGGCGACCAGCATTGAAGAACAAGCAAGAATATTATTTGTCAGAACTTAGACAACAAACCAACACACCCACCAATGTCTGTGACAACATCAGAATTAGCCAACACATCTTCAACGGCTTTAATCGCCAACTGTTCTGCTTCTGATATACCCAGAGTTTGGTTTGTAGACTCAAGATTGCTCTGCTCAATTGCAACAGTCGAATTGTCAACATCCCGCAATAATGTTGTCAAATCAACAATGTCTTGTGCACATTCATCATCTTTTGAAGTTTGATTGTCAATATCGAGCAATAACGAGCTTTTCTTTTCGGTGGAAAATTCATCTTTAGAAGTGTCAACATAGTCGTTGTGCAGCTTATCGCCCACATGTGGTGTGTCGCAGTTGTCACGGTCAAATGGCTGTCCCAAACGAATAGGACGGTCAAATGGCTGTCCCAAACGAATAGGATGCGCTGAGTTCGCATAAAAATTGCTTTCACGTTGGTCAAGGCATTTTACAGCAGTTTCAACAGCAGTTGACACTATTTCAGTCACTTTTGAAGTAAGTTCAGGCGAGCCGTACTCTGGATTCAATTGGGAATGAACAACAAAACTATTAAAATCACGCAATTTCACAGCGGTGGGTTCGTCATCTGCTGATATGCGGTTCTCCGGAATCGGTGAGTTCGATATTGGTGACGGAGAAATTGACCTCGACGATCTTGAAGATTCAGAAATCCGTGACGGCATACGCGTGTTTTCCAGCAGTTCTATAGAATCTGAACTGACGTCTTCCAAATCCATTCTTTGTTGTTTAGCGTCTTCCAAGTCAGTTTCGAGGTTTTCCATGACAGCCTCCACATTTTTTCCAACAAAACTTTCGGTCAATGCCAAGTCTGGTTGAAATGTAGCATTTTCTAAAAACACTGTAGGCATGTCAGAACTTGAATGTAGTGAAAATTCTTTATTTTCTTCATCATCATTCGAAGGATCTTGTTCATTGTAAGTTTTATTGGAATAAAAACCCTCGGATGACTTTCGAAGCTTTTGAAATTGATTTCCATTTGTGTCTTCCACAGCATCAGAAGCCAGCAATTCATATTCCATTTTCGTGCATTCGGTCCGTGATTCTGAATCTGTTGTCACAGCAAAATTATCACGATCTGTCATTTTGATATCTGTTGTGTTCAGTTGTACGGTTTCAACGTCAACGGACACATATGTGCTTGGAAAGGCTTCTGGTTGATCACAAGAAAACGATTCGTCTGCTTCGCATTCACAATAACCAACATTGGGGCTGCTCTCGCCGATTTCTGAAGTGCTTCGATTCTCACATGAAATATTGCCAGCTTCGGAACGTTCGTTCGCACTTAAAACATCAGCAATATTGCTCTCGTTTACATGTTCATTTGGTCCCGGTAAAGTTAACGAGACCTCGCTGAGTGGCTCTACTGGTGTTGATACTAGTTTCGATACTCCGCTTGACAAACCAACCATTGACTGACTGTAACTTCCATCTTCTCGAACATCAGAGCACTTTACTTCTTCAGATTTTTCTTTGTTGTTTTCAAATGGTTTGTTTAGGAACTGATCAACGTATTGATTTTGTTCATCAACATAATTTTCTTTTAGAACAACAAAAGTTGAACTTTCTTGTGAAACAGTTGCATCACCTGGTGCACGATTTACAAACAACGAAAGTTCAGTCAGTTGCGCGTTAGGCATTGTTGTTGTTGTCTGTGTTGAATTTGGACCAAGATAACACCCGTTCAAATGTTCTTCTTCACTGTCGTTTAATAAAGAGGTCTCTGGATCGACATCTGCAACTAATGACATGTTGTTTTTTGTTTCAAATTCTTCTACTGCATCGGCATCGCTGCTATTATTACTTTGATTAATCGGCGAATCTTCCATCAATGACGGTGGGTCATCTTTGGAAAGCGCAGAAACCGAGTCCGGCACCACAATGCCTGGTGCAGTGGTTGTTTGCCGCGGTTGTTCATTTACCAATGAGTGTGCGAACACTGAGTTGCTGGTATTCTGAAGAAACAGAAGTTGTAAAACTTTACGAAATGTTGCTGTTTGGATTACTTTCAATGACAATTGGTAGCTGATATTCCAATCCTACCTGATTCCTTTCTTTTTCGGAAGCTACCTCAGTTGTTAACCCAAGTGACACATCAGAAAGAGGTGAACAAGTTTCACTGGGCGGTGCGTCAACAGCAAGCTGTGCCGGAACCTCGAGTGTAAGAACTTCTCGCTCATCTTGTGAATGATTCATGGCTATATCTATTGGCGCAGCCAATTTGGGTTGGTTCCAATTTTTTTCTGATATATCTTTTAAAACATTGTCCGCGCTGTTCGGTCGATTGGATTGTTCGTTTACATCTACAATTTCCGTTGGTTTTATACTTCCGTTTTCATATGTACGTTGTTCAACATTACTGAGAACCTCAACGCTATTATCAACATCTGCACGTAGCCGGTTGGCCACTTCATCAACAATATGAACGCTTGGAAGTGAAATTCCAAATGTTTCAGCATTGTTGGTTATCAATCCACCAGACACTATTGATTCTTCGTCAAAAGACACCCATTCTTTTGGCCTGGATAAGGAATTGTCAACTGGTTGCGCAGTAACAGTAGTCGCAGATATGATTGGCTCAACAGTTGAACCAGTTGGCTGTGCATTAGATGTTTTGCTGCGCGACACGTCAGGCAGCGGTTCAAAAACCACGCGGTCTCCTTCATCAGCGGTAACCACTGTCACTTGACGCTGTGGGAATACAACAGCTGTTGGTGTTACGGTGGGTGACGATGATGTGTTCGCAAATGTTTCGTACGGAAATGACGCTGACGCTGTGGTTGTGTGCGATTCCTAAAAACACAACAAAAAACAGGTATCATTGTTCTGTTATTGCGCGGAAAGAAATTTGCAGGCAAGAAGCGAACAACAATCTGGCAGACTTGGGTTCCGTTGTGGCTCCGCTTTAGAATCCTGTGCATCCATGCGCACATCATCAGCAGTGTTATGGAGGATACTAAAACACAACCGGTGACAACAACCGTCGACAGGGTTCCACCGTTGGCAGCGGCAGGTTCCGATGGAATTTCCGATGCTGCAAAAGCAGATGATTTTTGCGGCCTGTTATCTTGCATCAGAGATCAGAACAACGAAAGCCTACCTTGGCCGATGGAAGTGACCACGAACATACTTATGAAGAATATCAATGTCGTCATCAGTAAACAAATTCTTTTTGTCGCCAATTCAGCATTTAAAACTAAATCCAACTATTAGATATTTAGATCAATAGGAAACGTTTTCAGGTAAATAAGTTTTGAATTTCAGTAGTCAGTCGGTTGAAAGTTGAGTCAGCACCTCAGGCGAATCCAACACAAAACATTTTTTGGCAAGAACGAATGAATCAACCAACGAAAATGTTTGCGTTATGCCCACTATTGTGCGTTCACCAACACAAATGTGCGATGCAACTCGATAGTTCGCAATACACAACATAGCACAAATCAAGAAGTATGAAACTGGCAGATATGCAGTGCTCACTCAATGGAAAACTCCGAATGAATGACACTTGAGCGTTGCCTCAACCAACAACAGCGCACAAATAGAAAAAACTAAAATGGTGCACGGAAACTAAAAACATAACACCACGGACCACACTTTATTGAAATCAACTGTAGTTTTATGACACTGGCAGTTGACTGCAAAAAACACTGAAAATGTGCCCGTGGCAGCGTTGAAGATTTCCGAGTTCAAAAAATAATGGAAGGAACGCACTTCTTTTGTTCGTCCTTGGTTTATTTTTTACCCATGGACGTGGACAGTACAATGAAAATATCTGCTGCATAATTTGACAAAAAATCCTCTACATTTGTTGACACAACACATGCACGTAACGCAAAAATAGAAAATGCTGACATGCAAAACTACGCCAACGCACCAAAATTCTGAAAATGGCACAATGAAAAATTTGCGTAAAAAATTTTTGTTATGCAAATACAATGGCTAAGTTAAGCGGTGTTTCTGTGATTGCTGAATAAATTGACCTAAACCAAAAAAACAACAACAGCAAGCACCGCAGAAGAGGAAGCGATATCAGAATTTGGAAATGTAAATACAAAATAACGGAATGGTAGTGTCCACCATGCACGCACACGTTGAGCTGATGGCGCTGCTCTCAAACAGCTGTGCGAATGCAGAAATGCTGACAGAAATATACAAACTAACAGCGAGCGTGACGCTGCAAAAGCCAGTCAGCGAGCGCTCTTGTTTGCTGGTGTTGTCTGGTTTGCTACCGATTTCACACTGTTTCGCTTTCGCTCAGTTTGATGCAATCCAGAAGTGATCCTGATTGTGCATTGTCTGCTGAACGTTGTTGTACGTACACCGGTGGGCCGACTGCTTTTTCCGTCTGGGGCTGGGTGGTACTTACACCGGCAAAGGTTGTGTTTTTGTTTGCCTCACAAGCCAGACATGCACGCCGTGGTCATGTTACTAGGCGCCAGATGCATAGTTATCGAATATCAACATGGAAAAGCGAACTTCGTAAATACCCACGCACGCAAAAACGTAGCAAAACTGAGAAAACTGCTTGGTATGCCGTTTTTATTTTGTAGTTTTCAAATTTGGTCTTTGCAAGGATTTTTTTATTCCAGTTTTTTTAAATTGAATGAGAGCCAGTTAATCAGACACGTGTGGTTGCAGTGTGTCGAATGAACACAAAGTTTCATCATTGTGCTCAGAATTAAACGTCACAGAAAATCATACACAACAACACCGACTCTCGACTTGAGTGTAGCAGAGCAGTACTACCGCATCAGCAACAGAGATGTGCACGGGGGTAGGGTTAGGGGCTTTGAAAAAAAAAATTTTTTTTATTTTTTTTTTCGTTAAAAAAAAATTTGGATTTTTTTTTCAAACTTAAAAAAAATTTTGAAAAATTTTTCTTCTACTTTGCTCTGAAAATTCGATTTATGGCATAATTTTTTGAAAGTTCAAACCAAATTTTCTTCCCAACTTCTTTGTGTGCTTAGGTACATGTCATTATTTGGTCATTTTGACCGACGTACTCCATGTTTTTCGATTTGGATGACTTCTAGAGTCCATTTTTAGCGTTGAAATGACTTAACTGAATTGAAATATCGTTTCAGAAATCGTTTTCTTGCAACTTAGAACATGTTTTTTCAGTCGGTAGGCCATGAGATGAACATGATATTTTGTTGATTGGCGTATGTTATAGGTCTACAATGGAGTTGTGCGATATATTGTTAAACAATTGGAGCGGAGATGTTGGTTAATACCACATCACACGACCGTTTTTCAGATACCCGATAACATGGCCACATGTTAAAACTTGCGTGCTGAGCTAAACTAACGTGTTAAACTTGCGTCTGTCAGTTGCCCGCAACGTGATCGCGAAATCATGGTACGTGTTTTCGATACGATGATTTGAAGAGTGGGCTCTCGCCATGTGGCAGATAGCATAGCTGGTTGAACCTGAAAGTAAGTGTCTTGGGGGGGGGCGACCGGGTCGACAGGGGTTCCGGTTGCCGACTTAGCTACAGCAAACAGGAATTTTTGAACACAGTCAAATTTTGGTAATTTTCTAAAGAGGAACAACTAAGAACGGTTCAATATTCAAGTACACGTCGAAAATTGTCCTGTTTTACTGTTGAAAATGCAACTTTCCCTCTATGAAATGGACATAATTTCAATAAAACACGATTTTCGCTCTTATAGTTTTCCGGATCGTTCTGAAAATAGTCTAGATGAACTCAGCTCGACGAGACGCTTCGAACAAACCTAACTTGTAAAAAAAAAATTTTTTTTTTAATTTTTTAATTTAAAAAAAAAATCCGGATTTTTTTTCCTCTAACCCAACTCTGGAACAACTATGGGTGCTCCTTCAAAATACGGGTCCGCTCAAATTTCATCGCAGCGCGCTGATTGATGGCTCAAATGAAAGCCCTCGTTCTGCTGAGTAATCCTGTGTATGGGTTTTTTGAAATTCAAAAATTTGAAGAAGTTATTTGAATTTGAAATTTTAGATAGGGTGGGTCTGTGGCAGCTTGTCAAGTGCACTGAATGTTGTATTTATGTGCTTGATTGATATTTATGATGGATACCGTTCACATGATTGCATGAAACAGTCATACGTCTGAAATTGGTGCCCACGGGTTACGGTAGCGGCAGTTTTGGGTCTTGACACGAAGTTGCAGAAAACCACTTTGTTTCTTGGGAATAACAGTTGAAACCTTTTAGAAACATGCAGCATTTATAACAGAATGTCAAAAACCGGATTTTTTTTTGAAATTTTTTTTTAAATGTAAAAAAAAATCCGGATCCCCCCTAACCCTACACGGGGGTACTTAGGGGGTACCGGTACCGGCAAACGTCGCGCGTCGCGCAGGACCTGGGGGCTACGTCGCGCAGCGCCTCGGTCGGAGTTGAAAGAGACAAAAGTTTTACACATGAATTCGAAAAATTACTTCGAAATCGATTGCCCATGTCGCGCATCTATCAGTCAAAATTAAGGTCTGCTCATTGTGCTTTTGTTGTGAGCTGCTGAAATCGCAATGAACAATCATTTTAATTCACAGGTGTCGCGCAGCGCCTCAGGTGGAAGCTAGGTTTTTTTGCATCCAAACGGGTGCATTTTGCATCTTTTTTTGGCCATTTGCATCCGATTTTTCGCAAAAAAATGCAAATTGCATCCTAGAATTTTCAGTAAAAATGCAAAAATCATAAAAATTGTTCATTGAAAATTGTATTTTGCGGTGCAATTTTCAAAATTTTTCTTCACTTCGCGAAGTACGTCTCACCCAGTGATTATTTATTTTCTCACACGGGCATGTCGCATGTTCAAACGACACCCCCGAGGGCCCGAGACCATCAGGTATTAATGATTATTGAATTTATGTCAGCAGGATACTAGGTTCTGAATTGCTTGTGAAGTTACCAAACTTTTTAGTGACAAAATTTAACAATTCAAAAAATATGCGCTTAAGATCATACAACTATGTGGTGTGAAACCTTATAAAACGGTACAAAATAGCATTCTGAATGAATTTGACCCTTTTCCAGCGTTTTAAAAATTTGCATCAAGTTTTTCCAATTTGCATCCTTTTTTCGGCTGACGGATCCCGGCGATTTTGAAAAAAAATCCTAGGGTGGAAGAGACAAAATTTTCACAAATGAAATAAAAATTGCTTCAAAATTAAATTCGAAGATTTCAATTGACTGACTGTCGTGGTACTTTAGTAGGTTGCAATGTATTTGAAGTCGCGCTGCGCATGTATGGTAAGCACATTTTATTCCGCAAATGTGAGTTGCACAGACATCCAGGGTTTTTATGCGAAATCGTGCGTCAATGACGCAAAATAATTTGGTATGACGCAGAGAAATTGGTCGTTTCGGTCAGCTTTTTTGATTCTCTCAATTTTCGAAGATTTCAAGGGATTGTTTTTAAGAAATTTTGCGCCCAGATTCGAAATTTTTCTGCGCCTCTGGCGCAGGACGTGGACACTTTATGATTTGCTTGACAATGGCGATCACGAATTCATCGTTCGTTTTTTAGATTGTTCAGTGTTTTGCTGATAACGGTTCGATTCAATCTACGAATATTTTTGTTGTTTTGACTGTATGAACGATCACTTTGGACCATATAGCTCCTACGTAAGCTTTTTGTTCGATGTTTCCAAACATCTGCGTTTTTTAACACGTGAATAAATGTCACAAACAGCAAGCTACTTTGGATGACATCCAAAAATCGCAAGGTGAAATGCGTTCTCAGGGCCAAATTTTTGAAAATTTTCTTCGCTACGCGAAGACGTTACAATTTACCGTTTTTTTTATTGAAATTGAGAGTCAAAGCCACTCTTTCCGAACGAAACACACAATAAACTTCAAAAAGTATTTGTATCTAGATATTTGAAATCGCGCTGCGCGTGTAGAATGTGACACTAAATTTGCGAGAAAAAATGTGGAGGTGGGGTCGACGTCGCGCAACCACCCGAGCCGGTACCAGCAAGAATTGTCCGGCGTGCACACCTCTGATCAGCAACCAACAAGACAGTTCATGCGAAGAAAAAGCTCAACCAACAACAAAAGATTTTGAATCACACATCCATTTCAACTTTTCATATCTGTTCTTTGACGACAAAAATATTGAAAACAAACATCAAACTAACGTCAGAATTTTGGTCAGCATTGTTGGTGTTTCCCGTGGCTGTGCGACTACGCCTCGGTGGTGCTGTCGGTGGAGTCTCATTGCTGCAAAATTAGAATGCTCAGATTGTCAAAAAAAAACAGAATGTTACTCGTTCATTCAACCAGTCCAAAATTCCAGAATACGGTACTGATAACGTGTTAACCAAAATTTTCAACTGCAGAAGCGAGGTCTATGATTTTTTAACAGTGCCCAGAATACATATCATATGTGAAAAAAATAAAATCACAGAAAACGAACACAACACAATTCAAACACATACTTCGGATGAAGTTCATTTGTGACAATCGGTGCGCATGCACTGTCTGACGGTTGTGCTTCAACAGAACTGCTTTTTTTATCGGGCCATTTCTTGCGGCAAACACGACGAAATAATCGGCAAATGATATCCCAAGCGGCCGTGAATAACGTGAACATGATGCCGTCGTCACACCAACTCTTCTTTTCCTTTGCTTGAAAATAAAAAAATATGACTTTGAAAAATTGAACAGAAAAAGTAAAGTTGGTTAATTTTGCTAATTCTGTCTCAGATTCTTGCTGCTGATCTTGCTGCCGCAATGCAATTTTCTTTGATCTGATTTGAACATTTGATCTCCAATAAATGAAATTTAATAAAAAACTAAAAATGGATTTAAAAAATCTATGGCACTACAGTAACCAATGCTAGAAAAGTAGCTTAGGTTTGAATAATAAATGTGGCATTGTTCACGATTTCGACTTTTTGCTGGTAAAGCTCATATTCGTAATGCCAAAGTGTAAAAATGTTGAACGTGCACGGTTCAATTTATAAACTCATTGTAGTCGGTTCTGCAATGAAGAATCGGTTTGCTTTTGTTTGAAAAATTTTGAACATGCTGAACAAACGAGTCGTACAATTTAGCTATTCTGAGCGAGCACAGTTGCTTCTCACACTGCAGCTCACACAGTGAAAATGGAAATTGAAAATAAAAATCCATCCGTGGCATGGTACTTTAAACATTAAAATAGTGTTGAGAAATGTGAATATGTGTTAGGAATTAGGATTTGCGATGGCAACGTAATAAAACTGTATTCAAGCATCCATCCAGTGATTACGGCCAACTGTCACCGTACCACGAAATACACAATTGTTCAATATGAATTCGATTTTTAAATTTGGGAAGCATAAAACGCAATTTTTGTCTTCAGAAAAGACGTTCAAGTCAAATTGGCTTTCGCATCATCATTGTGTTCCTCCTGTGTGATTATTTCCATATGTTCGAAAATTAAAAAAAAACGGAATGGCCTATACATGGAATCTTTTTTTCAGGGCGCAATGAGCGCGCGAAATTTGAGAGAAAGATAAAACTTTCAGAAAGCCAATTGTGTATAAAATGGATCGTGATTTTTTATTGATTAAATTGTTCGTGCTATTCTGTTCGTTCTTTGTCCATGGTGCACAATACTGAGAAATAGGTATCTTTGCTTTCTTGAAAAACGCAACTCGTACTTGACGGACTTTTTGAAAAACCACAGCCAATTTTGACGGACTGCCGTAATAAATTCCATTGATTGATTGATTGATTATAGTCTGCGACTAATCCCGCCTTGATGAATAATACAAGGGATGCATTATTTTTCGGCCCCTCAAAAAACATTTGGTGCAAGAGCATTCACTAAGCATTCTTGATTTCATGTCAAAACTCACATTTTGCAGTTCAGTTTTGTTAAAATAACCAATGAGACGTTGGATGAGCATTTTGCATGTTTTAAACACGTATTAGGCAGTAGCCGTCAAAACACGAAGAGTTTGTCGAGTGTTGCTATCGCAGTTTGGCGCACAACACGGCAGAGCGTTTCATAAAAGTAATAAGTACAAGTGCAGTGTGCAAGCCGCATCCAGACAAAAACCGGTACACTAAAAACATAGATTTTCTAGTTCGATACGCTCGCGTTAAAAGCGGTAAATTTTCAACACAAAATGTCGCAAAAATTACAGAAACATTCATCATCGTTTTCACATTTAGCCGCATCAATTCCTACACACTTGTTGAAGGCGTGTTTACAACTTGTTGTGTGCCACGCCGCATGTTTTGGTAACCACGTGCTGCGCTTCACCAACACCATTTGCGCAAGTTATTTGAATCAATTTTCGACCAAGAATGCAGTGAACAAATCGTGCATATATTCCAGTGATTGCCAGTTCCAGTTCCAGTGGAACAACACAAGTATGCACCTGTGCAGTTTCATTCTCGCTGACACTCGGACCACCAAACCACCATTTGAGAACTTTAAGTCGTTGCCATTAAGTCTAATTAAAATTAAATTTCGGTTTTGTTAATTAAAATTAAACATTAAAAGCTTAACTTCGTTAAAAAAAGCTTACAGAGCCCGAGTTGCTACAGCGGATTACATTATACATACGTAATAATACTTTTCAAGTTTGCGTGTTGTTTGTTGCGCTAAAAACGGACAGTGCGGAAACCAGAATCGGACAGTTATGACACTCAGCGTTATACTCAGTCAGAGCTTTGAAGTTTATTGAAAACTTACTGTTACTCCAAGAATGGTAGTTAAAAACAACATTTTCTTTTTTGAGATAAAAATGTTGACCCGAAAAACTGCGGTGTTCCTGTTGGTTGTGGAAGTGGCGTTCATTGCTGCGTTTGCGGTGCTTTCGATCTACGAGAGCAAAGAGGATGAGCACACCAAGAAGTACGCGTACTTTCAAGACATTCACATCATGATTTTCATTGGTTTCGGCTTCCTGATGACTTTCCTCAAACGATACGGATTTGGCGCCGTCAGCTTCAACATGATCATTGCTGCCATTGCCATCCAGTGGGCATTGATTTGCCAACGTCGGTGATTCTTTTTTTGTGCCCATTTTATTTTAATTTTCAACAAAAAAAGGTGTTACCAGTACCACCGATTGGATGGTACCGTACTGAACACGATATGCAGCAGCTTCATGGACCAGTAAAGTATGCTGTGTCGTGTTACATAGTTTGGTGTTGATAATTTCAAAATGGTGCATTTCCAGGAGCCATTCACCAGGGTGGTACGTTTTCGATCACATTCACGTCGCTGATGGAGGCTGACATTGCAGCAGCGGCGGTATGGCTCAAAAGATGATTCGCAGTTTCAAAAAGGCATCGTCACGTTTGTACTTTGCCAAATGCACAGGTTCTGATCAGTTTCGGTGCCGTGCTTGGGCGTCTGCACCCGTTTCAGCTGTTCGTGATGACGTTGATAGAAGTGCTGCTGTACAGCATCAATTTCGCCATTGGGCTCAAACTAAACGCTTTAGATGCTGGTCTGTACAATCGAGGCTTTTATGGTTTATGCTTTTGGTTTTGGATGCTTTCAGTGCGTAAACGCAGCACCCTTTCAGGCGGCTCAATCTTCGTGCACACATTCGGCGCGTATTTCGGTTTGGCCGTGGCGCGCGTATGCCACCGCAAGTTCCACGTCGACCACGCCTCTGCAAGCTCGGTGTACCACTCCGATTTGTTCTCGATGGTGGGCACCGTGTTCCTGTGGATTTGCTGGCCCAGTTTCAACGCGGCGCTTGTTTCCGATGAAAGCGGACAATTCCGGTAGATATTCAACAAGATTTCGGCAATTTCTTTTTGCAGTTTCTGGGAACACAAGTAGTTGTCAAGTGTAGCTCAACCTAACGGGATAATTTTAAAAACTAGTGAGCAGCATTTCAGCGCAATCGTGAACACATACCTGGCGCTGGTGTCCTGCACCGTAGCAACCTGTGCCATGTCGTCCGTGCTGCACAAGGAGACAAAGTTGAACATGGTGCACATTCAGAATGCCACACTCGCAGGAGGCGTTGCCGTCAGTGACAGCACTAAGTCTTTGAATCAACTAATCACTAAGTTCCACAATTCCGAAATATAAATTCTCTAGAGTCCGCAATGGATGTTTTCAAATTCTTCTAGTGTCCGCTTTTCAAATTTACAACGGCCAGATTACCTACTTTTTACAACCCATTTTTAATTTGTTTTTTTCATCAAAGGTGGGAGCATGTGCGAACTTCATGATTGAGCCGTTCGGTGCGCTGGTGGTTGGCCTGCTCGCTGGTGTGGTGTCCGTGTTTGGCTTCAACTACGTCACCCCGTTCATGGCGACCAAGTTGAGTCTGTTCGACACGTGTGGCGTGCACAATCTGCACGGCATGCCCGGCGTTTTGTCGGCCATTGCTTGTTAGTTGGAGGTTTTTAATGTGCATCGATTGCTATCGCAGTGTAATTCGATCTGCATTTCAGCGACAATCGCAATCTTGGTCGCATCAAAGCAGAAGTACGGCGCCGACTTTGAGCGGGTGTTCCCGGAAATGGGCTACACCGACGAGAACGACACGACCGACGGGTGGAGCAACATCGAGCAGGCTGCACTGCAGTTGGCTGCGCTTGGCGTCACCTTGTTCATCGCCATTGTAGGAGGTACAGTGCGCTTGAACGGAATGCTTTCACTTTCTTAGTGTCGTACTAAAATCATATTTTTTAACACGCCATGATTGTTGTCATGTCCGACCAGTCGGCAACAAATCGGAAATGTGTTTGGGATCAAGTGAAGCAGAGTCAGTTTTCTTCCAGGCGCGCTCACTGGTCTGCTGCTGAAACTGAAATTCTGCGGCCAATTACGCGAGAACGAGGTTTACGACGATGACCCGTTCTGGGAAGTGCCACCCGAACAGACAGTCATTATCCGGTTGGAACTGACCGTGGTTTTGCAAAGCTAAAACTCAAATTTAAGGTTTATGTCTGTATGGATATTTTAGCGGTCCAACAACGGAATCCATTGAAGTGCAACCAGACGAAGGAGGCACAGTGACGAAGATCACAAAAACAACCACAACCACCACCCACCACCACCACGATGGACACTGATGGCAAGATAACGGAAAACACTGTACCTGATTTCATTTGTAAATTCATAATTGTGTTTGATCAATTTATAGGATATTTAGTTTGCCACGCGGCTAAAAAAAATAGTGGTAAAGTAGTAAGGATAGATATAATTGAGATAGATATGGTGAAATCTCCAGTTGTTCCACGTTCTTTGCATTCATGGCTTATTTGTTGTGTAACGTTTTGGTGTACATTTATGACCTTTCGAAAAAAATGAAAATACAAAATGAAAATCATTTCCACATTAGAACATTTGTTTGAATGCCAACGTTTGAACAAAAAACCAACAAATCAGTTTTTCTGGCCTTGCCCTAAAGCTGATACCAACAATAAGCGTTGGCTGGTACAACTTTTTTTATGAATTTTTTTTTGTTTGTTTTGATGATTTTGCTCCACGCACCTTTGCAAAGTAACACATGTGTGATATGTACTTGTCAGTACTCTTCAGACAGTGTTATCATTGCCAAGGCCAGGTAACAATACGTTGTACGTACAATAGTTGCGTAAACAGCGACTTTTTTGTTTAAAATAAACAAGAAGAATACAGTCACAAGAAGGCAAGTTCAAAATTTGACTTTTACATTCTTCACGAGTTCCAAAAAAACGTGCTTTAAAAACTGGCAGAAACGATGGGAATTCTAGTGGATCGGCAGTTGGGCATCGCCCTGTTGGTGATTCAAGCTGTGTTTCTGGTTCTATTTGCGATCTTTGCGAATTACAAGACTGGCGAGGGCGAAACGCACGACGACCTCGGGCGCTATGCGTACTTTCAAGATGTGCACATCATGATCTTCATTGGATTCGGCTTTCTAATGACATTTCTGCGGCGTTACGGCTACGGTGCGGTTGGCTTCAACATGCTGCTGGCAGCCTTGACAATCCAGTGGGCGATGCTTGTGGAACGTGAGAATCAATGGAATTCATCAAAAATGTTCCTGGCTTCTGGCACAAACAGTGGCAGGAAAAAAATGCAACTCGGTTTTTTTAAAGGAATGCTGCAGTACCGTGGCTCGTTTGAGATAAGCTTCACGAATTTGTTGGAGGCCGATTTCTGTGCGGCCGCGGTAAGTTATGAAACAAGACACAACAGCAAGAACAATAGTGCAACAATAAACACAACATACGTACATACAACAACAAGCACCTCCATATGAAAACAGATTTTGCCGTATTTCAGGTACTTATCAGTTTCGGCGCAGTACTCGGTCGACTGCACCCGTTTCAATTGTTGGTGATGACTTTGATTGAAGTGTGCGTTTACTCAATCAATATTCACGTTGGTCTGCACTACTTTAAAGCGTTGGATGCTGGTAAGTTTGAGCGGAGCATCTTAAAACAAAACTGCGATTTGAGCAACAATAATAACCACTCAGGCAGCTCAATCTTCGTGCACACATTCGGTGCGTATTTCGGTCTTGCGGTCGCGTGGGCTAACCACCGCAAGTTCCACGTTGAGCACGCCTCTGCAAGCTCGGTGTACCACTCCGATCTGTTCTCGATGATTGGCACCGTGTTCCTGTGGATTTGCTGGCCCAGTTTCAACGCAGGCGTCGTCGCTGATGAGGCTGGACAATATCGGTAATAATCGGAGTTTGGGACGAGAAAGGCTTGTCATGTGCGCATGAAACGGGGAAAAGAACAGAGGATTCACCGATACCATTCAAATTAACTGTATTCAATCGTTGTCTTACGAAAGTTATGATCTTCTTCACTTTATAATGCACACCTTGACATAGATTCTGTAATGTGTGACATGTGCACTTGCAGCGCTCTGATCAACACGCTGCTCGCGTTGGTGTCGTGCACCGTGGTGACATTTGCGGCGTCATCCATTTTGAATAAACAGGCTAAAATCGACATTGTGCACGTGCAGAACTCGACGCTCGCTGGTGGAGTGGCCGTGAGTTGAGAATTGTGAAAACATTGAAATCAAAGTGTCAATTGGAGATCACCCAAATAATGCTTTCATTAACGTATTGCGGTTTAGGCCGGTGCGTGTGCAAACTTCATGATTCAACCGTTTGGTGCCTTGATTCTCGGCGCAACGGCAGGCGCCATCTCAGTTGCAGGCTTCAATTACGTCTCACCGTTTCTAGCTAACAAACTCAACCTTTTCGACACCTGCGGAGTGCACAATTTGCACGGAATGCCTGGAATATTGTCCGCGGTCGCTGGTTAGTAGGCGTTTTTTTCAAGGAGCGAGACCACATTTCCAAACAAATGGCACAAGCAAACTCAGTTTATAAACTTCTGGATGTCACGCGGATGCTCCACACAACCGGAGACAACGCCGGTCTGCGATTGCGTCAAGTGCCATAAATCGTATGTTCTGCAGCCACTATCGAAATCCTGGTGGCAAGCGAGACGAAATACGGCAATGAATTCCACAGCGTCTTCCCGGCGATGCAGCACACGAACAGCACTGGTGGCGAGGTGCACGTGGTGCCAGGCTGGTCGCACCAGCAGCAGGCCGGCATGCAACTCGCTGCACTCGCTGTGACGCTCGCTTGTGCGCTCGTTGCCGGTGCGTTTCCAAATTGCTCTGCGCTCGGATGCCCAGTGGAGTCGTCGTTCGTGCTCCCAATAGAATGATGTTCGCACCCTTTTTCGAGCGGAGCTGCAAATCGGCATAACTAACGCAACGTCAATTCACGCAGCGAAGAAATTTGACACCTCACAACGGATCGAACACAAACAAACACAGGCGAACAAAACAGTCAAGAACAGTGTTGAGTTTCCGGTGGAAACTGTAAACCACAATTTATTCATCAACAGCGTGTTCACTATGGCGTTTACTCGTTTTTCTCCCTGTCGTATGAATCAAAAGTGAACAAAGCATTGCAGGCGTCGTGACAGGCTTTGTGGTGAACGTGAAATGGTGCGGCAGGCTGGACGTGGAGGAAGTGTTCGAGGACGATCGATTTTGGGAGTTGCCAAGCGACGTCAGCAGCCTGGCGCTGCCGACACACCAGCATTACGACGATGACGTTGACGCGACCGTCATGCAGCCACTCGCTGCCGCAGCCGGCACTGCCTCTTGAGAGAAACACCATCAGTGACTCTTGTTGTCCTCAGCTGAATTGTCCTCCGTTATTCCCCCATTAAAATCTCTGCGGCATCTGCCAAAGTTATTTGCTTCTTTTTCACCTAGTTTAGGATTCAGGCTCACTCAAGAATAGTACTTAAGAATTGCTCAAATGAAATTTTGTTTTTCGGATCAGCCAAGTTTATCATGTGGTACAACAACCACGAAAAGCACCAAGCAACCGAACTGTGTCGTCGTGTATGTACAATTATCACGAGGCACGTTTCTTGAGCACCGCCTTGCCCTGCTGCAGCTCTTTGATGGTCACCCAGACTTTCTTGTTTTCACCAACAGATTTGCAGACCATCTGAGACAAAAGAATATGCATTTTAGCTGCACCATTGGTGACCCAACAGCAAACAAAAAAGTCCAACTGAACAGAATCGTGACACTCGTGTGCACCTCAGTGCTGTTGATCTGCTGAATGATGGCCGCCATACGCCCGTGGTCGGAGGTTTCCACAAAAACAGACTGGCCTCGGAGGTAGCTGAAATCGAGAATTCAAAAATGGTTCAGCAAATACGGACACCACAAAACAAAGCAATCTCCAGTCTAGAGCAGCGTTCAGCCATTCAGCACATGTCTGTGCTGCGCACAGTCTGCCTTTATAAATCAATCGCTAGCAATCTGACTGCAGGTCTGAAACAGCATTATTCACAGCTCGGTGTCAAGCTTCAAACACAATTAGCAGCGACCATTTCGAGTCGTATGTCAGTTGTCCCCTTTCAATGAACGCGTTTGTGTCGCCAGGCGCAATCACCGATCGATGCACCTCAACGCTCATTGGGCGCATTGGACTCGAGCTGCCCGACGTCACGCACTGCGGCGTTTGACAGTTGCTGCAGTAACAGAAATCGCTGAGATCGTTCGCACACTTTCAATGTCGAGAAACAGGCAGCTTCTATCGAAGCTCTCGTCTCAGCTCACAACGTTTGTCTATTGTAACTATTGATTGTAACTGACGGCCTGTGTGTGACACAGCAGCCAAACAACAAGATCATAGCAACCATTGTACCGTTGCGTTGGCGTGACGCCAATTGCCCTGAGATCCTCGTCAATGTCGTTGTCAGCAATCCTGTACGTCAACTGTGGCGACTCCTTGCTGCGCTGGCGCTTCTCAGCAACCGGCACCGGCTCGTTTGGACGGCGACGCAACTTGCGCGTTGGCAGCGGCCTCTGATCCACGCAGTCTGCCATGTGCAACTCAAGTGCTGCAGCTTCTTTCACTCTTCAGCCACCCCGTGTACAACTGGCTGATTGCTGTGGGGTGTACCAACCACCATGAACATCAAACAGCAAGTGCCATGTACAGTGGAGGCCAAAAGTTTGGAAACCTCTGCGTGCGCTGCATATCGCGCATTTTTGCGTTATTATTATGCACATAAGCACTGTATTTTAGATTTTTGGAACAAGCAATTGTTGTGTTCATAAAAACAAAGCTAGCATGTGTTGGGGAGAGACGCACAATAAAAGCACGCATATACCACCACACACGCGCGCGCGCATGGGGGTTTCCATTTTTTTTACCGCCACTGTCGTTTTTGAGCACGCCCTTCATTTGTCAAGTCTCACAATTGAAAGTTTCTGCGATTAAATGCGTCCTACCAGCAGTGAGATCCATCGTTTGATACTCGTGCTCCAATTGTTTGCGTTTTTCCTCCAGTTCAGAGAGCAGATTCTCAAGCAGCTCCGTTCGCTTTTCGCTCAAGTCTTTTTCGATTGCTTGCACGGAGCTCTGGTACGATTCTTCTATCCGTTGCACCTGAAAGAACAGATACACAACTTCAAAACGTCATAACAACAGCACCGTTGAAGTTACAGTTTGGCAATTTTGAGGAAGCTGCTATACCAATAGCAGAATGCAGCAATCGATAAAACACTGTGGAACAAACAGATAACCAGAGTCTGTAGAGCATACAAGAACGCGCGTTTTGTACCTCCGTGTCGTAGACGACCTTATTGAACTCGAGTCTCTCCTGGTAGTTGCGTTCGTTCTGTGCGAGGAACTCTTGGTGTGCCGCGTGACGGCCAGCGTGCAGATCGTCCAGCTCGTCCTCGAGTGCGCGCAGCTGCTCGTGGAACACTCTGGAAACAATGCTGGCAATCGGGGGTGCTCGAGAGCGGTCTACTACCACTGATCGGTCCACTGGGTCACCCATCTGCTAGCAAACGAACACTTTGTTCAAGTATCACCGAAACAGTACAATGCAAAAAAGTGCACACTGACTGTTCTCGAACGCTGGCTGACTGAGGCGCCACATTGCACGAAGTCATTCGTGTTGTTTGGTGAAAGAATGAAAAGTGCTGTAAAAAGCATAGTTTTTTAAATGGCATTGTCTGCTGAACAACGGAAAACTTCCAAAATGAACTACTATTTATTGTTATCCGCTCGGAATGACAAGCGTTATGCAACGCACTAGCTGAACAACAACAAACTGTTTCCATTGTCACTACAACTCAAGTTTATTTAATGCTACTACATGTTAACAGATACAGCATGAACGAACTACTATGTTAGCATGACCCAAACTTTTTGGAAATCGAATAAAGTGCAAGCAAATACTAATCTGAAAAACCACACAACGGTCAAAATAAACCAAATACGAGAAAGTTATTTGCTGGACATCATAGACGAATAGTTCGACAAACAGTTCTTTCATGTTGTGGTTATAAATAAAAACCGAATTCACGAAAACAAACAAAATAATTGAAAAATCTCACCAAAACTGAACAATCCAAAGAAACACATATTTACACTTGGCGGAAAACATGAGACCAAAAAACCACGCTGATTTGCACAATGACCCACCAACCAGCGCAGATTATTCGAATACCGAACGGAAGAAAAATCCACAAAACGATCACTGAGTGACTGGCGAAACGATCAGATTCTTGCTCAAAAAATGAATAAAATGACCACTGACAAAATGACAACATTCATTAAACCTCACAAAAAAACGTCCGTTAGTGCACCAATGACCAGTAAGAGAAACGTGACAAGTTGCCCGCAAGCCACTAGAATAATCTGACAGCAGTGACACACAGCAACCAACCAGCGCACATCCCTGAGCTGCTCCATTCATGCACTGCGTGGCCGTTTGGCAGGCGTGTGTTGATCGCAGTGCTCCAACGTGTCCACAGCGTCAATCACCGCGTGCAGCACGATGTTGCACAGTTGCAGTTTGTCAGTCCTGTTCTGGTGCATCTGTGTCAGTGAGCGCAACGACTCGGTGACCTGCCGCGACTGAGACACGCCCTCGGGACTGACAAAGTCAATCGCAAGCTTCACGCACGAGAAGATGTTCTTCACCTGTAAATGCACAGTGGTCAGGGTCATCGCAAAAACAGATCTAGTACGCTGATTGGTTCTCAGAACACGCTAGCAGCCTGGCTTGGTTGGTTGGTGTTGTCACTCAGAAAACAGTGCCCGGGCTGGCCTGTTGTGGCCCACAACTTGTGGGAACTGACATTGATTGAGTACAGCGTAGCGGTGGTTGTGTGGCATGGAAACAAACGTCAATGAACAAACTAAACATCACTCTGTGGTGACTCGGTGCACTGAAAGCGAACACCAACGGAGCACTGAATGCGTCTGTCTCTACTGCGTGCAGTGCATGGCACACACCTGGTGTGCAGCGCCGGCAGGTATGCAGACAGCGTCGCCGTGCATCTGCACGAACGTGTAGCCGTGTACGTGTCCGTGGCGCTCAGCAGCCGGCTGGTGCCTGTAGTGCTCTGCCATGTACGAACGCACGCACGCAGGCAGGTAGAAACTCTGGTCGTGCACGGCGTCCGTGGTCGTGTTGATCGCCTGTGCAGTCGGACACACAAATGAGCGCACGGTTGCACAGCGAAGACGCGTGCGCAAAATCGAACCGAGACTCAAGCGAGAGCCAGCTATTTTATTCAAACCAACAGAAAAGCGCTCGCGGAGTTCACCTTTGAGTTGTCATCCACGAATCTGACGACATCAGCGGGCATGCCGTTCTGCTTGCGATTGTTGTACAGCTCGCCCAACTGAAATGCAAAACGCGAAAGTCACAGACCAAAAACGCACAAATTGGCAAATGGCTGGTCAATCAATTTGTTGACTGAAACACGAAATGACTGACGTCTTCGTTTATGAATCGTCTGATAACGTCCGATTGTGACGGGTGCCAAATCGTCCAAATGGCACCCGCATGCTGCCACGCACCGCTCTCAAAGTCAGCCAAATGGGCGATGTCTTCTGGTGGCAGTTGCTCAATGCTCTCCAGTAAATGCATCAGATCTAAAACAGGGCGCGTATACGGTTTCCTTGACTTGCATTGTGAATCGTGATTCAGTCTTCTTGTAATAGCAATGATAAAACTACGCAAGCAAAAATACACGACATTTTGCGAAATACGACCAACTTTTATGCTGCCGCAACAGATTGGTGCCGTTGGGTCGAGTGACATCGATGGCAACATTGACCGCGTCTGTTATGTCCAGATGCAGGTTGGTGGACGCGAGATTCGGGTTGTCCAGCATGCCTGTCGTGCACAGTCACTCAAAATCGTTCAGAAAAACGATAAAATACGTGAAAGTCACTCACCAAAGGCGGCATACATCTTTGGGCCCAGGTCCGGCTGCACGTAATACTGAGACGGCAGAAACGTGGCCAAATTCAAATTTCCCGCGTGCAACTTTGCACTGCACGCCGTTGGCGACGAACAATCGGCTGCTTCAGTCTCATTGCTGATGTCGCTTGGCGGATTCGATCTGGCGGCATTGCAGCGCTGGTGATTTCTGGCCGGCTCCGGGTACATGTACTGAGTGATGGGCAGTGCTCGTGTGATGAACTGCTCATAGTGGCGCTTGAGGCCGCTCTTGAATGTGGCGTTCGGCGGGAAGTCTTTCAGCTGCAACGCAATGCATAAACCGTAGCATCGCTGAGTGATGTTGACGTGCTCGCAGTCAGCGATGATCTCATGGCATTCGAGATGCGATCACAACACCGCAATCAGGCAGCATGCTCCACTCCAGTGCACTTGCTTGACAGCGCTCACCTTCCAGGACGGCCTGATGCGAGCTCGCGCGTGCGTGCCCACTTTTATGGTGATGAACGAGGAACGATCGTGCTCGCTCTCGTAGCCTCTGACGAACTGCTCGAGTGTTGCGGCCACTCTGCGCTGGTTCGCTGACTGTGCGCACTCCACAATGGACAGCTCGGACACGTGCGACAGCGACGCGTCTGCAAACGAACACGTACACAAGCCTCTCATCAACTGGCGTTGGTTTTGGTGCACATCAACTGTGTCAAGCCAAGTGCTGCACCTTGTTTTATGTGTTCCGCCAAGGCACGAGGCGTCCACTCAGCCGGGTTCAGCCCGCGGCCACTGTTCCTGATGACCACCGGCTGCAACCAAACACACGCATTATTGTCAGCTGCACCTTGAACGAAGTGCTCACTGTTCACGGATCATCATCGCGCTCACCAGTCCTCTTCGCCAGTGCGGCTGAAAACGCCTGAGCAGCGTTTGCTCCGAGTGAGAAGCATCGACCACCAACACATTGCCCTTGCACAACGTGTCACGCGAGTCCTTGCCGATGCTGTCCACGGCCGTCGCACAGAAACAACGCGACACGTCAACGTCTTTGGCTGCTTGAATCTGAGAAGGGATGCTGTCGATTTTATCGCTTGCGTAAGCTGGCTTAGACCATAAGACCAATGCATTTCCGAATGCGACACGACGTGACTCACCTGAGATTCCGGTTCAGGATGCTCGCACACGCAGCGATCAGCTATGCCAAACTTCGCCATCACCCTGTCCATGCGTTGTTCGAGTTTCAGCAGAACTGTAAAATGACAACAGTGTTTCTGCAATACAGTTTTGCGAAAGCTTCTCAACTCAACAACGAACGCTCAATGCCGTATCCAGGTATGAGATGCGCGGTGTCCATCGATCGAATCGTGTGCTCACGGTATTCGCCAACGGCGCTCTTTTGCGTGCACTTTTGCCAGCCAAACGCGTCGATATCGGGGAATTCTGCAACCGGGAAAGAGTTTAAAAAATAGAGTTTGAATGAAATGACAAGAAGCCATGGAAACTGACGCCGACTTTGTGATTTGCGCCTGAAGAACGGTTTCTTGTGTCTGTTGTCCGTGGCAGCACGTCGCTGGCGCACACACAGCGGACACACCGTGAACGCACACTGCGCACAGAACAGATGCATGTTGAAGATGGTCGTGCCGCACTTGTCGCACAGCTCACGGGCCGTCGACGCAAACGTCCGCAACATGTCGACGTTCGATGATGCTGAGCAGTCACACACATTGATTGCTGTTTCATAATTGAACTGATTCGAATAAAAGTTAATTAGAAAGCAGTTTTCTCAGAATCAAAAACTCATCTCTCTCAATGTCACCGGCACGCACTTGCACAATTCCACAGATCCCTCTCCAGATCGAGGTAGTGCCGGAAGTTGGTGGCCACGTTCTGCAGGATGTAGCAGGCGGATGAGCGGTCTATTGGTTCGTTGACACAGTGCTCGTACTGGACACGGTTGGCACGTGCCGTGTGGTGCTGCGGGCTTGCTGCACTCGCGAACACACTCAGCACACGCACCACGCCCGTCGCTTTGTGCATGCGTAAACTGAAAACAACGACAAAAACGGTACATGTGAATTGGTTGGATTAAGTCACAGCACCCTAACCGTCTGCTGCCTTCGAATATGCACTCTGTGTCGTCACGTGACACATGCGCGTTGTCACCAGCGGCAGCGACATGCCGGCCACATGCATGGCACATGGGCAATGCCAACGGCACGATGCTGTGGCAAGGCACACACTGCACCACCGTTTGCGTGCGTCCGTCGGCCGCTTCGCTTTGTTGACCTGCAGTGTTTCTCGTGACAGCAAACTTTGCAAACGTATAAACCTTCAGCAATTTCGGCCTGAACAAAACACTCGAAACATACCCAACGAGTGCAATGGGCTGAATTTCGATGTAATCAACTGAATCTCATCGTTATCTGTACCATGATTTCGAATGGCATCCGCTATTTCAACGTCCAAATCGGACACCGCAGCTGCGTCATACATTTCAAATGCTTCCCAGCCAAGTGAACCCAATGGCTCGCCTGATGAACAAGTACACGCACTATCAGTTCATTGAATTGTTCAAAAAAACTTGCATCTGAAACCTAGCACCAATTCAAAATCTCTGGAATCTCAAAATCGCCGTACTGTTTGGCGTTTTGTTGCTTTGCCGCGTGTACGTCGCACAGAGTGTGTCATCGTCAACAATTCCGTTGCTGTCAAGCCCCAATCGTCTCAGACAACTGCGTATCTCCTCAGCCGAGTGTCCAACATTGTTCGGCGACTTGTGCACGCTAATCGAGGCGGGCGCAGTTGATGAAACTGCAAAATTGGAGATTAACTGGAGTCTGTTTGATTGGCATCATCCAATGCAACTCCGTAGCACTGACCGGCTGCCCAATCGACCAATGTCAATCGGTGAGTGCCTGCGGACGTGCCCGGCAGCGCACCAAAGCCGAACGTGTCCACGAGTGTCGCCTTGTTCTGCTCTGCCAACGATGCCCGAGCAGACGCAGATGTCCGTGATGTTTGTTTCCCAGTCTCTTCTTTGTGCATGCCGGCGGTTGCACACGCTTCCGCAAACGTGCGGGCTTCGTTTGATTTGAAAGATTCGATGATGTTCAGATGGGCGTC
Organism: Theristus sp. LFF4_11; assembly: GCA_030248135.1. Lineage (NCBI taxonomy): Eukaryota > Metazoa > Nematoda > Chromadorea > Monhysterida > Xyalidae > Theristus > Theristus sp. LFF4_11. The sequence continues at coordinate 101,414 of JASANC010003837.1, forward strand.
ATCGGCGGTGAGTTGCTGCAAGTTGACGTCATCGTCAGTGGTCGTCTCGTTGGGCGCAATCAGCGTTGACTCGGCAATCGGTGCGCAATGGAAACCGTCGAGAATGTTGCGTGTGCGCGGTGCCGGCGCCGAGTGGCACTGACGCATGTCGTCGTCGTGTGTGGCAGTGTCCTCTGGCACGCTCGCTGTGTCCCTCGAATCCACGGCCACCGTGCTTGTGAAACTCTTGCGAAGCGTGTCCAAAATGTTCACTGTTGACGGTTGATCGGTCGGCAGTGCATCACCACGATCACCATCACCATCGCCATCGTCGGTCAACATTGGCGACACGGCGACCGTGACGTCATCTGTGGCCACCAGGGACACAGCACTGGAGCAGCGTTGTGCGTTCGTGGCGCTGGCGCCCGTTGTGCCCGAACACGACGCGCCCATCTCGTCCACATGCTCCTCCACCATCACGATCACTGCATCGCTAGTCGTCACCTGCAACGCATTTCGTATTTACATTACAGCGGCTTTTTCACAAATTTGCTGGTAGGCTTGCAGCAATTTGCGCAGATTTGGAATGGGCACGGTGATTTTGATGATTTCGAGCTGAACGTTGCAGTGCGAAAATGTGATGGCTGCTTCGGAGAACGAAGGCAACGGACCGAATGTGGTGACGGCGTTTCACTGGATCGCTCAAGCGCGTTTGAGTGTCGTGCGCTGCGTCGCTCGGCAGCCGCGTGCGTCCATTGATGGCGTTTGCTCAACGGTGCCTGGTCCATTGCGGTCGCCACGATCAACTGCTGCTGCACACCGCGCGGGTAGTCGCCTATCTTGTAGCAACTCTTGTCTGCAACAATCCTGTCCTGATTGCTGGCTGAATGGTTCGTTGGTTAGTTAGCATATCTGATGTTACGCATGATGCATAAAACCATAATATCTGGCTCGTACAAAACTTGCGGTAATTTGTGCTTTATTAAAAATTGTGAAATGTTAAAGTGAACAATTGTATTCCAACTTTAGATGAAACCAAACTAAAAACTGACCAGAAAATGTGACATCAGTATTCGCGAGTGTCTCGTCGTCTGGCTGCACGGCTACAGAGAGTATCACTTTCTTGTCGGCTTCCTCCAACTCGGCATACTGACTGTCGGTTAACAAATGCGGGTGAACGTGTCCGATGGTGTCCATTGTTGTTGGTTTCGGTTTGGTTTTCAGAGTTTGTTGCTGAGAAACAGAAGTTGACGGCGTTACCGTTGGATCGCCTGCCGGGTTTGCCGTGATGCCTTTGGTTGGTTTGCGATGAGCACCAAGCGACAGTGTTGCTTCGGCGTACTCCGGCGCTGTGTGCCTTTGACTCTGCCAAATACAAACAACATGAAGCACTGTGCGTGATCAAGTGTCGATTGAGCACTACTTTGTGACATGAATGCACGCGCCACCAATGGGGGTGCTCAGTGTTCACCTGCAGTCCGTTGGTGCAGTGGTAGCATCTGCAGAGCGGCGTGTGTTCGCGGATGGCACCACATTTGATCAGTGCCCCGATGGTGGTCGTCTGTGTGTGGCGTGCGTCTGGCAGCAGCACACGAATCCGAGTGCGCCATTCACTCGCGTGCGAACAGCCGACAAACTTCTTCACAAAGTCGTGCGGCGTCAGCCATGGCACGCCCATGCGGCTGCCAGCAACGCCGTCAACAAAGATGCATTTGCTGCGCTCAGCTGAAGTGACAGCACAACGCGCAACCATGAGAAAAGCAGAGACACTCGGCAGACTGCTACACGAACGAAGTCGATTGGACTTGGATAGCACGAAATTGCCTTGATGCAACAGCATTTGCTATTGCTTGCAGTGTTCGTGTTCATATTGTCACAAAGTAAACACAATTGCGAATGTATGAAGAATAATTTATAAAATCAACCTATGTAGTCTCTACATGGACAAGTTTTTTTACCTTGCATCAATGTCGTAGTTAACTCACCAGAACCGAAACGTTCCCAACAGAGGTGTGCCTCATGACGATGCCTCAGTGAGTCAACGACATGCACTGTTAGTAGGGCTAGCTGGTTATTCGAACAATTTTCGCGATATTTGTCGAACAGAGCTTTGATTTCAGTCATGACGGGCAATGAAAATAACGTTCGAGGTTCAGTCAGTGTCAGTCAGTCCAGTCAGTACTCAGAACGGTGGACGGTGGCTCGGTTCGATGGTTGATTTGTCTTGTCTTGTTTTTTGTCATTATTTATTTATTTGCATTTGCATGCCATCAGATTTCAGAAACCTGAACGAAACCAAAATAAAGTACCAAGTAAATGTGGTGATGACTGATCTGTGTGAGAGCTTATGGCGATGATGGCCCGTTATACCTGACGTATGCGCATACGGCAACGGCAGTGGCACAGCCAGTACCGTAGGCGGGGGTAGAGATGTCAAGAAAAAAAAATTTTCTATTTTTTTTCTTTAAAAAAAAAAAAAAATTTTTAAATTTTTTTTTTAAATGAAAGTTGTTCAGAATTTTTCAGGGAGTCCGAATATCACCATCTGAGGAGCCACCGACTTACCATATGACCCCCACTCATATGGGAGGAGGGTGAAAATTTCAGACTTGGTTTCGGCGACCCCATTTTCCCACCGACGACATCACGTCTCGTGTTTTGCCTCTCAATTCACCTCAAATAACATGGAAACAAGTTCCACAACAAACCGGTGTGATCATGCTGACGACACGAGGCGAAACAGCAACGAGCAACCAACGAAGTTACGCTTGCAGTGGCAGACAGTGCAATTTCCACCTTTCGAGATCCTGAAAAACGATGCGTAAATGTGAGTTCTCTGCTTCTATCTCACCTTAGCGACATCGGAATTTGTTGAACTAGCCTTTGCGACGCTCAAGTACTTCAATGCGCGAGTCGATCATCACTCACCAAGGCTGAAAACAGTCGATAAATCAATCCAGAATACCACCTGCAGCGTTGAAGACTAAGTGACAAGGTAAAGTCAAAGAAAATTTTTGTTGAACTTTCGAAAAATTATGCCAAAAACGGCATTTTCAGGGCACATTAAAGAAAAAATTTCAAAAATTTTCAATAAAAAAATTTAAAAAAAATGCTCATTTTTTTACTTGAAAAAAAAAATTAAAAAAAATAATTTTTTTTTGACCCTTACATCTCTAGGCGGGGGTAGAGATGTCAAACGAAAAAAATCTTTTTTTTAACCAAAGTTGTTCAAAATTTTTCAGGGAGTCCGAATATCACCATCTGAGGAGCCACCGACTTACCATATGACCCCCACTCATATGGGAGGAGGGTGAAAATTTCAGACTTGGTTTCGGCGACCCCATTTTCCCACCGACGACATCACGTCTCGTGTTTTGCCTCTCAATTCACCTCAAATAACACGGAAACAAGTTCAACAACAAACCGGTGTGATCATGCTGACGACACGAGGCGAAACAGCAACGAGCAACCAGACGAAGTTACGCTTGCAGTGGCAGACAGTGCAATTTCGACCTTTCGAGATCCTGAAAAACGATGCATAAATGTGAGTTCTCTGCTTCTATCTCACCTTAGCGGCATCGGAATTTATTGAACTAGCCTTTGCGACGCTCAAGTACTTCAATGCGCGAGTCGATCATCACTCACCAAGGCTGAAAACAGTCGATAAATCGATCCAGATTCCAGAATACCACCTGCAGCGTTGAAGACTAAGTGACAAGGTAAAGTCAAAGAAAATTTTTGTTGAACTTTCGAAAAAATATGCTAAAAACGGCATCTTCAGCGTAATGCATCATTATTAAAACAGCTGCATCTGCAGTTCCGGTGCTCCTCCTCCATAACACAGGAAAGAAAAAAATGCAAAAACCAAATTGATCATTTTCACCTTATCAAAAAGGCTCGGCTTAGGATTAGGATTAGGTTTAAGATTAGCAACGACTCATTACAAGCAACCTCAGATCAAAAATCAAAAAAATCACTTTTCAGAATGTATACAAAACAAATCCATTTTCAGGGCACATTAAAGAAAAAAATTTCAAAAATTTAAAAAAAATGCTCATTTTTTTACTTAAAAAAAAAATAAAAAATTTTTTTTACCGTTACATCTCTAGGCGGGGGGTGGGTGGGGGAGTGCACCTTGGGTTGTTAAACAAAAATCAAAATTAAAAAAGTGATTAAAAAAACAAAATGCCAATTTAAAAAAAATCGAAAATTTTTTCTCTAATATGCTCTGAAAACCTCAATTTTGGCACAATTTTTCGAAAGTTCAACAAAAATTTTCTTTGATATTACCTCGTAAAACCTTTAGCAGTCGATTTTGGACCGTTTTACCGACTGATTTCAGGCTTCAACAACATCTGCGATGAAGTTTTTGAGCGTCCCAAAGGTTGGCTTACCATTTCCGATGCAGATAAGGTGACGATTCGCCTCGCAATCTAAATTTGAGCGTCCGAGCTGCTCCGTTTGCAAGCGTTACGTTGTCTGGTTGCCGTTTCGTGTCCTAGAGACCGTCGGGAGGGGGGGGGGTGGGGGCACCGTGTCACCCCCCCCCAAAGCCGGGCACCCTTCCCATCGACCCCAACCCCTCGAAAATTTGGCCGATAGTGCGGGGGTGGGGTCCCCTGCCCGTGCACGGGCAGATACCCGTCACCCGTGTACCCCCCTCCCCCCTTTACCTCGACACGGGTACTAGACAGTAGACTCCCCCCACCCCCCCCCTCTAGCAGGCGACCGGGAGGTCCCACTTATTCCAACCCCCCCCCAAAAAAAATTGGCACCCCACGCGTAGGTATTGTGGATTTATTCAAACGTGTCCGGACTAAAATGACGTCATTTGCTTTAAAAACGCCTGTTTGTCAAAGTGCAGGCACTAAAATATCAATTTGGTGTGACTTATTCGACATTCACCATTTGTTTACGGGAAGAAATCGGCTAAACGGAAAGTCTGGTTTGCTGTGAACGGCAAGCGCATGTTTGGCGGCACATGACGTCATTTCTTTTTTTTTCTTTTTTTAATTATACGCGCGCCGGTTCCGGAAACCCGAAAGTACCAAACTCCGGCGGAGACGGGCAATACTGCCTCGAGCCCAATTTTACCCTCGGCTCAGGAGGGAATAGACCATTAGATGTTCGTTGGTCACTCTAATTTTCCATGAGTATGTCTTGTCCACAGCGAGGTTCGAACCCGGTACCTACAGAACTGTAGGCCGAAGTTCTACCGCTACGCCACGAACGCGATTTCAGTGGGACACGTTTAAAAAATTAGGTCATACCTCCCTACCCTACCTGAAAATGTCTGTCATCTTCGGACTGGTCACAAATAAAACAAAAGTGAAAAGGTGCCTGGGCACAAAAAAGTTTTGTTTCTGCGCACCAGTGGTTTTGAAGTGCCAAAACCGCTTTTTTACGTTTCACTCCAGGCGTTGAACGTTGCTTGGGCACCGAAATAATGATTTGTTGTCGTTACTCGTTATTTGTTCATTTTACATAATTGTCATGTCGACGCAGAAAATTTTGGGCGGAATCAAACTTTTTTCATCGTTTGCGTCAATTTGACGCAGAAAAATTTTGGCATCAGACATCTACAGTATGGCCGAATAAATGAGTCCTTCAAGGCGGGATCAGTCGCAGACTAGGAGTTGTCTTTTCAAGAATGCCAAGGTTGTTCCCAATTGTTTGTGCAAAGGAGATAGAATGAACAGAATATCACGAAGAATTAATGGTAGTATAAAAAACACGTCAAATTTGACACACGATCAGGTTTCTGAATGCCGTTTATCTTGCATTCAAATTTCCCGCGCTACGTGCACCCTGAAAAAAACTGCCATATTTACTCGGCCATTCCGTACACAAGTACACAGCATACACTATGCAGTGAGATTTATGCAGTTTAGACGTGTTTTTTTGAGAGGTCATTTTTTGGGTTATACAAAAAATTCGCGAGAAAAAAGGGTCGACGTCGCACAGCCCCCCTGTGATCTGACCCAGGACAGGCTAGAATTGTCTGGCGTGCACGCCTCTAAAACCAAAACACGCACAAGTTCCTTTTTTCCAAATGTCAATTTTCTTTGTTGCGATTAGCATGCCAATCAAAGCAGTTTCAAATCCGTTAGCCCACCCCACCGCCGGTACCATGTGGTCTATTGTTCGATATTTCAGTTTATAAAAATGATTTGGCACAATCTCACACGTTTCCACACGTTTGCACTTACATGTAGATATTCATATACATGAATTATGTACATGAATTTAAAAAAAAAGCATTCGCGGTCATAAATAAACCAAAATTTCTTTTTAACCGAGTTACATTATAAAAAAACATGTTTTCATTCAAATTACACAAACTCGATTGGTTGCTGCAAACACCAAGGCTGTTCACCCAATTCTTGGGTAAAATGAAATCACGTTTTTGCTACTTATGCTTCATGTAAACACGTTTTGATCACACAAACAAAAAGAGGTGAGTAATGGGTTATAAGGTTACAAGTAAGGTGTTATAAAATCCAACGTGCTATTTTTCGGTATAAATGTAAACATTGCGGTTAACGATTTTGGTGCATGCGCAAAAGCGCAAATTACAAAAACGGGAATTACATCGGTCACACAGCGACCACAAAAAGAGAAAGTTGACATATCAATTTTGGTTTTCCGAACATGCCTACGTTTTGAAAACATGTACTGTGGATGAATCACACATTTTTTGTGATGGTATTAATAGCTAATCATCTTTCCATGTCATTTTGTGCAAGAGTCTGAATTTAATTGTTACGAAAATCCTTGTCCCGCACCCGCCTTGCCTGTATTCAGTTCTTATCGTTTTCAAAAGTGCTCATTCGTTCGTTGTTCCGTGGCAACATTAAAAACCGATTGTCGCCATTTATCCAGTCGTAATTTATCAATTTAAAAAATGCGGTTAATCAACAAAGCGTCTTTTCTGAAGCAGTTCGGTTGACTGCCACCACTTTTACGCCAGTTTAATAAAATGGTGCTTTCGTTTATTTTTGTACATTTTGCCAACAAAATACATTTGAATTACAATTACAACAAATTTGTTATGCCTTTTTGCACGTTTGCAATATTTCATCGGTCGCTCAGCTATTTCAATCAAGACTAATCAATGGTTGCATGTTGCGTGCCGATTATGCCGATGAGATGCAGTCGCACTGTTACATGCAGCTAACTGCGCAATAACATTTTTCACCTAAAAACTGTTTGTTCCGGTGTTTCAGTAAAGTGTAAATTTTGCGTCGTCATTTTGGTCCGATCTTATCTGCAAACCAGCAAAACGCGCAAAGTCAAACTCACCAGTGCGACTGCATCCCGCGTTGGCGACACGTTACATAAAACAGAAAATGCACAAAAAACCAATTGATCCCGTATTATTTATGGAGCATTACAAGCGTGAAAACAAACAACATTAGTGCACACCACCCACACCACAGCACGGTTGATTGTGTTCGTTCACCAAAGTTGCGTCATCGTAAAAACCGCTGATACACCGTGTATATCTACGTTTCACACCGTAACACTGTTTAATCGGCGCCTCTTTTTTGTGGTTGTAGTTTGTACGCAACCGCAAAAAATGTGCAAAATAAACACACTGCATGCTGACTCATTGTGTACACTTACCAAAACGGATAAAAACGATCTACCTCTGTTTTTGCAGTTCTTTGCACGTGCAACACGCACATGCATGTTTTTCTCTTGATTCTGTGGTGTGTAAGAAGGATGCTCATAAATTTTATTTTTTGTGTCACACAAGCAACAAATCTGTCCCTGGTAATTGAACAACGATAAACTGCTCAGAAAAAGCCTGTCACGACCAGGCTGCGCACACGAAAAGCTAAGCTAAAATCATTTCTTTTTGAATCCAATTTTCATTCCACTTTGCTCTCCGTTTGCCATTCGTTTTCGTGTTTACGCAAGTTTATTTGAAGGCTGCCTTTGTGCGCTTGAATGAAAACGAAAACCGAGCACATTTATTTTCTCACACAACCGGCTGAGTCCAACGTGCCTCTTATTCGCGTTTTATGTTCTTCGTTCGGTCACCGCGTTTTTGTTTGGTTTGGTTTGCCTCAGCACCAACGTGCGCAGCTACACATAATTAGATTATATAATATTATTTTGTGGCTCGTTTATCTTTCAGGGTGGCACATGAAAATACAATAAACAGGCACACGCCACGAGACAAAGCATTGAACTGGTGCTGACACAGCAGGAGCAACAGGAACCATGTGTCGTCTGGAAAGACCAACCGCTCGCAACACCGATGGAAAAAGGGCTCATAATGAAAAGCATCATGAAAACACGGACACGACCGAGTGCTGCGGACACAGCGCGTCTGCCACTGAATCACTCGAATCCACTGGTGGCACCGTTCAAAACAAAAACACTGATGACGCGACGCAACTAACTTCGACGACCACGGGAAATTATTCGCGCGATACAGATCTACTTGCGGTGTCCTATTTTGACGACAAGATTTCATATTTTCCACGGCAGCAACAGTTCATAGTGATTGAGCTTGCGAGCGGTTTATCGACGCTGACCGAAGTGATGGACGCCGCAAAACATCAACACCAGCAGACGCTTGTGGACGACCAGTGAGTTTGATGTTTTGAGACGACCACTACACCGGGTGTGCTACAAAACCTCCGGACGAAAACATCAGTAATGGTGCACAGTGGGTGAGTCACTTATGTTGGTGCCCCATGTTCCAGGTGGTACGAAATCGTCGACGGTGAGACAACGCTGGTGCAACGTTTGAATGAGACACACGCAACATCTCCTCGCCGTGAGAATAAAACAAATGCAACGTAAGTTGAGAATGCGCTTCCCAAGCAGTCAAGCGTTTCATTTCAGCTTAGTTGCTGTTTGCAGGTTGTCGCCAGCCGGCCAACTTGCAAGCTGCACCATCCGAATGCACTGCACAGATCTGATTGATGCCAACCAAGTGCAAGTACATCAACCGAAAGTCAACGTTGATTCGTGAAGAACAAAGCATCAGTTAAAAACTTTAAAAATCCTTTAAAATTCAAAAAATCTTCAATTTCTATTTTCACTTGTGTGAGTGTGGTTGACTGTTTTCATTTTCTATGCGTTCTCTGCATTACACTGCAAGACTCATCGAATTGTGTGTGATAGCCTTTCTTTATCCCAAAATAAATCCTGAAAACTATAAATTAGTAATCCAATACACGAACCCAAATGTGAAAAACGCCCAGAATTTTGAACGCCTAATCACTCCGCTGAATCGCTCGAGCTGAGCGACTGGGCAAACAATAAAACGATAAGTTGAAAAATACAAGCGCAAACAAAACTGACACACACCGGAATTTCAACGGCTGAAACTGTTGCCTGAATATCACGAATCACGGTGTGATCACTGCGCAAAATCACGAACATTCGTTGAACAAATGAACTATCACGTTTGATTCGGCCGAGTCACAAAGCATTATCGACGTTTGGGAACACTGGTAGCGGACGCCAACGCCACCATTCCAGATGGTTCGCTAAAAGCAAGCAAACCGCAGTACTTTTGAAAGCACAGCAACACAGTGTGACACTGTTATTGTGGATTTATTCAAAGGTGTCCGGACTAAAATGACGTCATCTGCTTTAAAAAACGCTCGTTTGTCAAAGTACAGGCACTAAAATTTTAGTTTGGTGTGACTGATTCGACATTCACCATTTGTTTACGGGAAGAAATCGGCTAAACGGAAAGTCTGGTTTGCTGTGAACGACAAGCGCATGTTTTGCGGCACTTGACGTCATTTCAGTGGGACACGTTTGAAAAAAACAGGTCATACCAACCTGCCAGTTTTCAAAACAGCGGCGCGAGCAGCCATTAATCTGCGATCGTTCAAAGTTGACGAAAGCAGCGGACTAGGCAGCCGACTACGACCCCTGAGCATTTTTTCAGAACGGTGCGTGTCAGTTTTCAACTTTGATCAGCCAAAACACCAGAGTACCGTATGGCGGTGGCGAGCACGCTGCGCGCAGGCTCCGAGTCATACGAAATGGTCTCAATCTGGTAGTAGGAGGCATACTCGTGCACCACACGACGACGCTCACGATCCATGACGTGGAAGTTGTGACTGCGCCGGCTTTGCCCACTCTGCTGAACAAATACGCACATGCGACAACACTAGTAAGTTGCTACTGTCAGTTTTAGGTTCTGCGACTCAGTGCGTTTGCAGACGTAGCAAAGAAACTAGTTTCAATCCTTATGTGCCATGTGGCTATTCAAAATAACATAAGTAACCCGGCCTTATGGGACTCTGATCACTTTACCAATTTTAAATTCAAAAATTCAAAAAAGAAAAATGTAACTTGAACGACCCGCGTTTGAACCTGATCAGGGTCACCACCAGCTAATCAGCTGCCCTAAAATTTCCAGTCCGACCATATATTGTGCGACCCTCGTTTGATCAGTTATGCTATGCGTTTACCACAGTGTGTTTTCTTTGTCACACGGTTAGGTGCCATGTTCATGTGGACCCCTATTGCAACCGTGGTGCCTCGGTGACCGACCGTGTGCACATCGTGCACCAGCTGTGCAAACTGTTTCTCGAGTTGCAGCACAAACGACGGCGCCAGTCGCAGCTGTGCCTTCAAGTACTCGGTGTAGCAGGCCTCCGGCTGCGGCCCGCTGTTGCCAATGGTCGCGCCAGAGGACGCCCGATTGCTGAGGTCGATCTGCAGCGCCTGTGCGAGCGTTTCATTGCGCGTCTGTCGTGCGCACTCGTCGTCGCACACCAAGCTGCGCAGAACAAGATGTTGATGAGCACTTGAATGCTGACGAAAGCGCCACACACATCACCGTGGTTGTATGTGGGTCAGGCTGGTACTACTAACTGACCATCAACATGGTAAGGGCCAAAGTTTCCGGCTTAATTTTTTTGTGATTTTACCAAACTTTTTGCTACTGAAGATCCAATTTTTACAACCTATTTTTGGTGTTATATATGAGCGGAAAATATATAAAATTTATTAGTTGTTGCTTCCGTTGTTATTTTTTACGCTGGGCCTTGGTCTCATCATAAAATTCAAAAGTTTGTTTCAGTGTGAACTCTGAAGATAATGGGCCGAAAAAAGATAAAATCATTCTGCAACATTTTCGTTTGCATCTGCCAATCTTGATTCTGAAACATCGCTAATTTTCAGCAACAATTCACTCTGCACCATTTGTTTTATGGAGAATGCTCATTTGGCGATTTTATGGTCGTCGGAAAAATTGGAAAAATTTCCGGAAATTTTTCACGAAGTTATTTATATTTTGCGAAAAATTCCATCTCTACGGCTAACTGAAATGCAGCTAATCAAGCAGACACATTGACCAGTGAGCGAATGTTTCGCGTACCATTTGTACTTGTGAACAGTTTCGCCTGGCTGCAAGACCGCCAGGGCGCCTGTGGCCGTCACGGATGCCTGCGTGCTCTGCTGCTGCATGGCGGCTGCAGCACGTGACCAGTTGGCTTCCACCTGAGCGCACGGCATGCGATCAACGAGACGACCACATTTGCACGACACTTGCACCTGTGAACATACGTCATTGGCACCAGTTACACAGCAGTGGTAGTAGTTGCGTGCGTCTACCAGCTGGCACACCAACCACCACAAGCCCCGCCCCCACCCCGACGCACCAGTGTTTTGCACGGCTGTTGTGCACAGGGCGTCTGTTGCGGGTCGTGGCACGCCTGTGCACAAGGGTGCTCACAGTTGACACGGCGTTCAGTGCACGGCTGTCGACAGAGGGCGCTGCACTCGTCCTCATGGCACACACGCGTGCACCGGTGACGCCCGCACGGCAATGCACGACCGCAACGCTTGCCACACGACACTGTGCCGATGTGGCACGGGATGTTCGCACGCAGCTGAAAATGCCGTTGAACTGCGCAGCAATCTGTATCTGATGCTGTTTGGCTGAATCGAACGTGGCAGCGCCAATCAGCGAGCACAATTCAAAAGCAGTGAATCACCGGATGGGCCATATATCAAATGAATGTGGCAGAGCTCAATAGAGGAGTGCGCGCACGCAGGCACACACCTCGTGCCGTCCATGGCACCATTTTCGCGTGAGGAACGTGCACGGCGGACAGTGCGCTTCAGCGTGGCACGTGTGCTGCACCGGGTGCTGGCACGCGTGCGCACGACGGCACGGCTGCTCGCACGGCGGCAAACGGGCGCCACACGCCACCGGCGGGTGCAGCACCGTGCTGCCGCACAGACAGTGCAGCTCGTCAAACGCTGCAATGAACGCACACGCAACACTGATGGCACAGTGGGGCTGTGAAGCACACGCAATCAACGGCTGACTGCTCGCTTTGCAAACGCGCTCACTGATTGGTTGATGTTGGTGCTACAGCTGGATGCAGCCAATCAATGTGCAACATACGAATGCCACAACGCACAGCACAAATCGCATACGTTTTACAGCTGCAACTAAATCATGAATGAGTGAATCACAATAGCACTGACAAGCTTGCAAGCACGGCGGGCAACGGCCGGTGTGACAGAGACGGTCGCACGTGTGCTTGGCGCAGCTGAGCTTTTTGGCACAGATCTGCATGCACAAATGCTCCGCGTCGACGCAGCACGTCTGTGTGCACCGGTGCTGCTTGCACGATTTGATGCGCTTGCATTTCCGTTCGCACAGGATTTCCGTTCCTTCTGCTGAAAAAATAGACGCTAAAACTGATTTTTCTCAAAGCAGGGTTTCGCATGATTTTTTTCGAACGTTCGATACGGTATGGCCGATTAAACATGGCAGCTTTTTTCAGGGTTTAAGGAGCGCGCGAATTTTGAATGGCAGAAAAAAGACGTTCAAAAACCAAATTATGTGCCAAATTTGACGCGGTCTTTCAAACTAACAGATTATCCGCACTATTCTGTTCATTCTTTTTCCGTTGCACACATGATTTGAAATTATGTTTGCATTTTTGAAAAATACAGCTCCTAGTCTGCGACTGATCCCGCCTTGATGGATTGCCTCATTTATTCGGCCATACTGTACTTGTTTTCAGGTTATTTTGAATGGATCAACCAACCTGACTGACTTTGAAAAAGGGATGTAACCGTGTTTTACTTAAAGTATCCTTTGAATATCAGGTGACACTGACGGACGATTCGAAATGACATGAAAAAGTCAGTTCTGGAACCGGAAAGGGTGTGACCTTGAATTTTTTTGAGTTCGGTGCACGCAATCGGCTGTGTCGACGCGGCACACCGGCACGGCACGTACGTTGAGCGATCACACGGTGGACACGGCCCAAGGTGACAGTCCGCTTTGCACGTGTGACGTTGGTCTGCAGACAGGAATGTGTGACATGCGTGCGTTGTCAGAAACAGTGCCCGGCCTCAATGATGTGCACTCGGTAAAAAATAATCATAGATAAACAAATTTCAAAACCATCGGCGATACAAAACGCCGCGTTTCGGCGAACCTTCTGGGCCGCATGTCAATGGTTTAGCACAAGTGAGTCCGCAGGTTGGCACCTCATCGGCGCACGACTGCCGTGGCGTCTTTATCAAATCAGTCAGTCGCGTTTTGCCACACGGGCAGTGCGTCAGAACCTGAAGTGCACAAGTTTTCACCCAAATCGATGGACACAATAAGGAGAAACTTGGCAAATAGCAAATGGCAACGGACGGATGGATGCCGCGGACAGGCGCCGCAGTGTCCCCGATGGCAGTTTCGTTCACATGCGTGCTCGGCGCACGCGTACATGCCCGTGCACTGCTGTTCACACGAGAAGCCAGCGCTCGCTGTCTGCTTGCAGCGCACTTCGCGTGCTTTCTTGCCGCAGAAGCAATCTGACATAAACATCGGCAAACGGTGAAAGTGACGAGTTCCAACATGAAAGACAACACTTGCCTTCAGCATTCATAACGGCACAGTCAGAGCATGGCCCCGAATGACACACTTTAGCACAGTGATGTTTACCACAGCTCAGTAAACGCCCGCATGTTTTGCCACACTGTGAAAAGGTAAATTTTTAATCACAATTTGAATAATAAAAAAACTTAACTCCAAATCGAGCAACTCACATCAAACGTCTCAGCGCTTCCGCAGCGCACAGTCTTGGATTCTTTGCGGCACTGACAAAAAATTTCGATGTTTCTTGGGCAGTCAGGACAAGGACCTACATGGGGATGAAAAAAAGGTTGACAAGAACAAGGGTAGAATACGAGCAAGGAACACTGCACAAATACTCATGAACATTGAAGCGCGGTTGCAACCTGGATGACATCGCACGGTGCACGGGTGCGGACAGCCGAGGCCCCGCTGCTTGGCGCAGCTCTCAGTGCAGCAATGCGGCGTGCACTCGCCCGCACGCGAACGCGGCTGCACTCTCTTGCCACAGAAACAACGACACTCAAACGGTGCCTGCAGGCTGATGTTTTGACAGCCGGGACATCGCCAGCCTGCAAGTAACTATTCTGCACTGCAGAGCAGCGTTCACATCGATGTTCAACGCAAAACTACATGCACAACAGAACATAGGCATTTGAAGTTTGCGCGCTCGAAAACTTGGTTTGGCACGCAGCTTTGAAACTCAGTTTACTTGTACCAGTGCGCCGGCCCGGAGAGCAAATGCGTTGGTGATGGGTGGGTTATACGACCAAAAAACGTTATACGGCAGCAAGCATTCCGCTTCACCAACCTCCCTCATTCTCTTCCATTGATTTGTTGACCCATTTCGTGATGCAGCTCAGTTCGACCCGTTTGTGAAAGTGAAATATTTGAAAGCATTTCTCGCACGACCAAATCCAATGAAATCGCATGATCGGCTGGAAGCAGATCATGCACTCGTACACTTCTTGCTCGAGCTCTTCGATAAGACGCTCTGAAATGCATACAAACACAAACGGTTTCCTGTTTGTCTGATAAGCGAGTATTTTGGTAGACCTTGATGATGCAGCTTTTATGTCGTTTCAAAATGAAACAAACCTCGTAAGCTCTCGTGGTCGCTGGTTTTGTCGATCACGGTTAGCGGACGGTTGTTGCGACTGCGTCTGTGGTGGGCAGTTGGATCGACGGGCACACTTGAGGCACACGCAATGCCCGCGTCGCCTCGGTAATCATCCGCTGAAATACAGCAACGCTCAAGCAAACATGCACGCTTACGTTCGCGTGCGTATTCTGCTACAGAATGATTTTGCACAAAGTGCATCATAATTTTTTTCCGATTATAGGCCACGTTTTTCTTCGACTGCACTGTGTTCTCGGCATTCACAACACAAGCAACATAGACACATTTACATTGCGCGTTGCTGCGTGCTGGTGTGTTTGTTTGTGAATTGTGACTGCCTGTCACACGCGTTGAATAAATTCTAATTTGTTGAACACGCATTCATGTAGACGGTGTCTTGAGTGACGTAAATGAACTCACCCGTTTCGAAGCGGTCAGTGGGGGGCAATGGAGCGGTTGGCACAAAGGGCAGAGCGTTTGGATTCAAGGGCGCGTGCAGCACGTTCTCGACGAGCGCAATGTGCTGCGCCTGCTCGGCTTGCACTTGGGCAACCTGCGACAGCAGCCAATCCGGCGGCGCACCGTAGTCCACCGCAAAATCAGCTTCCATCAATCTATCTGCAAAACGGCAAACTTATTCATATGACACTACTTTTTGAAAAACCATTTTTTAAACGTCAAATCAACCGTGGTTTGCAGACGTTGCAGCGCCAACGGCGTCACTGTTGTTGTGATGGCGATGATGTTGCGGCAGCGCCCCATTGTTGTTGCGGAATGCCTCACTGTCACGCAAGTTTGTGGTAGTCAAGAAACTCAAGTTTTCAGTGTCGATGGGCTTCCACACTTTTGATTGTTTGTTGCGAGTTTTCTTTCGGTTTTCGGACATCGCACGGACGGGCAGTCGGAAACGGCACACGACGACGGCTGTCGTACTGTTGTCACGTGCGGCAACTGCAGCAGCAGTAACTGAAAATCTCACAGACGAACGAAGCGGATCGAATCGAGCAAGCAAGCAACGGAAGCAGTACCGTGGGCGGGGGGGGGGGGGGGGGGGGGGGGGGTACACCCCCCCAGAGCACCAGAGACCGTCGGGTGGGGGGGGGGGTGGGGGGGGGCACCGGGCCACCCCCCCCCGGAAACCGGGCACCCCCCCAATCGGACCCCCCTCGAAAATTTGGCCGACACCCCCCCCCCACACCCCCCATGAAATTTTGTCTGGCGGAGACCCCCCCCATAGTTGTTCCAGAGCCGAGGGGTTGGGGGGGGCCGATATAGATAGCTGGAGCAAATTTTCTAGATAGATAGATAGCTGGAAAATTTTGGGGGGGGCCGCGGGGGGGGCAACGTGACTTTGGGGGGGCCGGTCAAAATTTTGAAATTTGATAGATAGATTAGATAGCTAAAACGCTAAAAAGCTATGAAACAGCAAAATAATTTTTTGGGGGGGGGCCGGCCTAGGGTTGTTAAAAAAACAAAAATCGTCATTTTTGTTTTTTTTAAAAAAAAATAATTTAAAAAAAAAAAAATTTCAAAAATCAAAGTTGTGCTAAATCAATCAGGGAGTCCGAAGAACCACATATGATATGCAAGCGCCTCCCGAATGACTCCCATATGACGGAACTTTGCAGATTTTGTTTTGGTGACCTCAATTACCCCTTTTCCAAACCGTCACCATGCCTCTTCTTGTGTTTTGACCTCCAAAACGTCACTAATTGTCCCCAGCTAAACTAATGCTGAAGTGAAGACAAACATACCGCCTTGAAATTCGATCAATTCTTCTGATGGTGTTGCGACGACACGACACGAAGCAGCAAGCAACCAGACAACGTAGCGCTGGCAAACGGAGCAGCGAGCACAATCGGACGCTCTGCGAGGCGAATCGTCACCTTATCTGCATCGGAAATGGTAGGCCAAGCTTTGGGACGCTCAAAAACTTCATCGCAGATGTTGTCGTAGCCTAAAATCAGTCGGTAAAACGGCCCAAAATCGACTGCTAAAGGTTTTACGAGGTATAATCAAAGAAAATTTTTGTTGAACTTTCGAAAAAATTTGCCAAAATTGAGGTTTTCAGAGCATATTAGAGGAAAATTTTTCGAATTTAAAAAAAAAAAAAAATCGGCATTTTTGTTTTTTTTTAATCACTTTTTTTTAAAAAAAAAAATTTTCATTTTTGTTTAACAACCCTAGGCCGGCCCCCCCCGGCCCCAGGCCCCCCCCTAGACTAGAACAACTATGCCCCCCCCCCCCCAAAATTTTCTGCACACCCTAAATTTTTTTCGAAAATCATGATTTTTTGTCTATAAAGTCTATAATATAAGCTGAATATATGATAACTTGACCATCTTCATTGTAATTTCAAAGATTTTGCAGCTAAATTTAGCGTTTTTCCTTTAAAATTTGAGCGAAAAAATTTCATGGGGGGGTGGGGGGCAGTACCGAAGGCGAAAGCAAATTTTCGAGGGGGGGGGTGTCGTCACGTGGGGGGGGTGCCGAAAATTTTTCAGTGGGGGGTGTCAGTCATGGTACAGTGACAACCCCCCCCCCAGGCGTGGGCCATGGGGGGGTGCACTATTGTAGAAATTTTTCTGGGGGGGGTGCACACCCCCCACCCCACCCATGAGATTTTTTGGCTTAAATTTTGAAGGAAAAACGCTAAATTTTGCTGCAAAATCTTTGAAATTACAATGAAGAATGTCAAGTTATCATATATTTAGCTTATATTATGGACTTTAAAGACAAAAAATCATGATTTTTGAGCAAAAATTCATGATTTTTGGGTGGTCCGAGAAATTTTTTGGGGGGTGTCACTGTTACTTAGGTCCATCTAGGGGGGGTGGGGGGGGTGTCCAGCAAATTTCGAGGGGGGGTGTGTGGATGGTCCAGTGTCAGGTTTTGGGGGGTGGGTGTCGCGTGACCCCCCCCCCCCCCCCCCCACCCCCCCCGCGGAGGTCTCGGGTGCTCTGGGGGGGTGTACCCCCCCCCCCCCCCCCCCGTCTTCGGTACTGGGGGGGGGGGGTGGACCCCCCCCCCCCCACATAAAATTTTTAAAAATGCACCCCCCATGGGACCCCCCTGGGGGGGGGGTCCCACGTTACCATAGGTTGGTCCCCCCCTCACTTTTTGGTCGGCACCCCCCCCCCCCCACGGCACCATACCCCCCCCTTCGAAAATTTGTTTGGGCCCACGGTACTGAACGGAACGGAACAAGCAAAAGATTCAGAATTTTCAAACTTTTGAAAAGACGATTTAGCGATGAAGCACTCAACGGTCAATACTTTTTAGACACCTTACACAAAAACAACGCCAGATTTTTAAAAATTGATTGCATTGCACCACTGTCTGCAACATTTCCAATCGCAAAGATTTGTTAAAAAAAACAAAAATCGTAATAATTTCTGTTAATTTTTTTTCAATTTAAAAAAATCAAAGTTGTGCTAAATCATTCAGGAAATTCGAAGAACCACATATGATGTGCAAGCGCCTCCCGAATGACTCCCGTATGGCGGAACTTTGCAGATTTTGTTTTGGTGACCTCAATTACCCTTTTTCCAAACCGTTACCTTGCCTCTTCTTGTGTTTTGACCACCAAAACGTCACTAATTGTCCCCAGCTAAAGTGAAGAGACAAACATACCGGCTTGAATTGCGATCAATTCTTCTGATGATGTCGCGACGACACGACACGAAGCAGCAACCATTGTTTTGCCGTGATTTGTTTGATTGTGGTCATTTTTTGAAATTCATCATCATCATCATCTTCATCACAGATCACGAAAACAGGTGCAGGTACAGGCTTAGGCTTAGGCTTAGGCTTAGGTTTAGGCTTAGGCTTAGGCTTAGGCTTAGGCTTAGGTTTAGGCTTAGGCTTAGGCTTAGGCTTAGGCTTAGGCTTAGGCTTAGGCTTAGGCTTAGGCTTAGGCTTAGGCTTAGGCTTAGGCTTAGGCTTAGGCTTAGGCTTAGGCTTAGGCTTAGGCTTAGGCTTAGGCTTAGGCTTAGGCTTAGGCTTAGGCTTAGGCTTAGGCTTAGGCTTAGGCTTAGGCTTAGGCTTAGGCTTAGGCTTAGGCTTAGGCTTAGGCTTAGGCTTAGGCTTAGGCTTAGGCTTAGGCTTAGGCTTAGGCTTAGGCTTAGGCTTAGGCTTAGGCTTAGGCTTAGGCTTAGGCTTAGGCTTAGGCTTAGGCTTAGGCTTAGGCTTAGGCTTAGGCTTAGGCTTAGGCTTAGGCTTAGGCTTAGGCTTAGGCTTAGGCTTAGGCTTAGGCTTAGGCTTAGGCTTAGGCTTAGGCTTAGGCTTAGGCTTAGGCTTAGGCTTAGGCTTAGGCTTAGGCTTAGGCTTAGGCTTAGGCTTAGGCTTAGGCTTAGGCTTAGGCTTAGGCTTAGGCTTAGGCTTAGGCTTAGGCTTAGGCTTAGGCTTAGGCTTAGGCTTAGGCTTAGGCTTAGGCTTAGGCTTAGGCTTAGGCTTAGGCTTAGGCTTAGGCTTAGGCTTAGGCTTAGGCTTAGGCTTAGGCTTAGGCTTAGGCTTAGGCTTAGGCTTAGGCTTAGGCTTAGGCTTAGGCTTAGGCTTAGGCTTAGGCTTAGGCTTAGGCTTAGGCTTAGGCTTAGGCTTAGGCTTAGGCTTAGGCTTAGGCTTAGGCTTAGGCTTAGGCTTAGGCTTAGGCTTAGGCTTAGGCTTAGGCTTAGGCTTAGGCTTAGGCTTAGGCTTAGGCTTAGGCTTAGGCTTAGGCTTAGGCTTAGGCTTAGGCTTAGGCTTAGGCTTAGGCTTAGGCTTAGGCTTAGGCTTAGGCTTAGGCTTAGGCTTAGGCTTAGGCTTAGGCTTAGGCTTAGGCTTAGGCTTAGGCTTAGGCTTAGGCTTAGGCTTAGGCTTAGGCTTAGGCTTAGGCTTAGGCTTAGGCTTAGGCTTAGGCTTAGGCTTAGGCTTAGGCTTAGGCTTAGGCTTAGGCTTAGGCTTAGGCTTAGGCTTAGGCTTAGGCTTAGGCTTAGGCTTAGGCTTAGGCTTAGGCTTAGGCTTAGGCTTAGGCTTAGGCTTAGGCTTAGGCTTAGGCTTAGGCTTAGGCTTAGGCTTAGGCTTAGGCTTAGGCTTAGGCTTAGGCTTAGGCTTAGGCTTAGGCTTAGGCTTAGGCTTAGGCTTAGGCTTAGGCTTAGGCTTAGGCTTAGGCTTAGGCTTAGGCTTAGGCTTAGGCTTAGGCTTAGGCTTAGGCTTAGGCTTAGGCTTAGGCTTAGGCTTAGGCTTAGGCTTAGGCTTAGGCTTAGACACTCTCTACACGTTCCAAACTTATCGATTTTTTTGCTTAGTCTGAGTTTCTAATGGCTTTATAACACGACAAACACACAAACTGAGAAACAAAAATATACTTGTTGTGTCGCTTACCGCCACCACGATCACTATTCGGTGGGCTCATCGTCTTCCTCTTGTCAACAACCGATCGTTGGTTCGAGTCGATGGTTCGGTCTCGACCTTATGGCAAGATGGGGATCTTGAAGCGATTTGAAACATTCACAAAACCTGGCAATTTGCATGAAAATTGAACGAAAGGTCACTTGCACAGAGAAGCATGACAAACAACAGAATCATCCATGAGAGATAAACCAAATTGTAGTTAAAATCGCACGGAAACAACCCAATTAAACGAAAATGGACTCTGATTTGATGAAACAAGACGTAATCACACCAAAAAAAATTCACTGTTTAATTGTTATTTGACAACGTGCTAAGTGTGTGCAGGTTCAGAAGTTGATTTGAATGTTGTTCTTTACGTCTTTACGTCTGGTTCACACCTGACGTATGCTGACGTATGCAGACGTCATCGACGTACGTCAGGTGCGAACGAACGCAAATCGTAAAGTAGTGACGTAACCCGGTCGGACCCGGCACGCGTCTTTGTTCATACCTGACGTATGCTGACGTATGAAGACGCACGTTGACGCACGTCTGGTGCGAACGAACGCAAATCGTAAAACGATACGGCACGTCACTTTAGGATTTCTGTTCGTTCGCATCTGACGCACAAACGAACATCACAAACAACAGAATCATCAATGAAAGGTAAACCAACATGAGATTAAACAAAAAAAATTCGATCATAGCCGTACGTCACTTTTAGCAAGTTTATAAAGTGACGTCGGTGGTAATGGTAAAGTGACGTCGGTGGTATCCACGTGGTAAATGCAAAATACGCCGCAATCATAAATTGTAGTTAAAATCGCACGGAAACAACATAATTAAACAAAAATTGACTCTGATTTGATAAAGCAAGACGCAATAACAACAAAAAAATACATTTTCCACTGCTTGATTGTTTTTTGACAACGTGTGTGTTCTTTACGTCTTCGTTCACACCTGACGTATGCTGACGTATGCTGACGTAGTTGACGCACGTCTGGTACGAACGAACGCAAATCGTAAAATAATACGGCACGCCACTTTAGGGTTTCCGTTCGTTCGCATCTGACGTACGTCTGCATACGTCAGGTATAAACGGGCCTTTGGCGGTATTCATCCAGCAGATTGGTCAACCAGCAGACCGGTCACCCAGTAGACCGGTCGCATCAGAAAACTTCATTCTGTTATTTGTTAACATGCAACTTGGAGAGTGAAATACTGAGTTTCGGCTATCGGAATGCGGTAACGACTTTTTGGGTCTTGACATGATGTTCCCTTCCCTGATCATCAAATATTAGCACTGAAACCCAACTATTGTACTCTTGGGACAGTTTTTTCTCTATTATCGTTGATAAAGGCTTGCTAAACCATAGGGCACCTACGGAATTGTGTTGCCAACATAAAGGTGTTGTGCAATATCGTTCTCCGTGGTTGTAAGATTCAATGGGTTCAATAATGTTCAATTAAACTCAATGGGTAAATTCAGTATCTGACCGTGTTTCATGCTTTTAGAGACATTTCATTAAAAATCCTTAACTATCATGGAAAGATCGTGTCGACCTCCAAGTGGTCGTTAGTACTTAGTAAGCTAACAAAACTTCTATTAGTTCACATTACGTTAACACACGAAGTTCTTTGCTGTGAACGGTCTACTGGGGGACTGGTCTGCTGGATGAATACCCTTTAGGCTTAGGCTTAGCTGGATAGATCACCGGAATACATCAGCTACTGGTTAGTGGCGGGTTGACACACGTTGACGAGGCCAGCGTAGAACGCGTTGAAGCGCAGTTTCACTGTAGGCGTGCACAGCCGTGTTGTCACTTGACGCGAGCACAATGGGATCGGAACGGTCGGAACTGCCAGCAGCAACACTTGACGATTGTGCCCGTGCAGTTGCGTAGCTGATGATGACTTCTCAAGCGCCCGCTGAGTGTCCGCTGGTGCCAGTCATTTGCTGCCGGTAGATGACGAATAATGGAATAGAGCATAATGAATTCCGATGGTCCATTTTTTCGCTTTTTATACGTGTCGTGTAGATAATTACAAAAAATGTAGTAATTGCCCATCATTAAAACTTGAATTGAATCTAATTTAGATATTTACTAGCTTTTTTGTCTGGTCTTCAACTTTTTTTTTCTGCGCTCAGACTGATCTTCATGTTGTTTGTCATTCAATCATGACTTTCATTTTTGTTCTGTTGCTTGTAAAAGAATTTAAAAAAATTTTTTCGATCCCTAGTTCACATTCTCTCATTCCCGTGACTTTCCTGGCAAATATATTTATATGCTCACAATTTACTTTTTCAAATATTTTCAATTCAGTTTTTTTGTCACCCGCTCAAAACTTACTTTTCAGAGTTTTGTTTTTCACTTTTTAGTTTAATATATCAGATTACTCAGCCTTTCTTTTAAAAAAAATTACCTCTCACTTTTCACTTTTCAACTTTTTATTTTTACAGAAGTGGTCAAAAAAATTTTGTCAGATCATCCGGCCAAGTGGGTCATTAGCCACTTGATTCATTGGCACAAAGGAATTTAAAAAAAATGAAACAAAAAAAGATCGACGAACTGCAAAAAAACTGCACATAATTTTTCCACCCACTACAAGGTAAAAATGACGGTAAACCTTGCTCCAAACAAAGCATGGCTTTCTTTTAGGCACAGCAAATCCATTATTTTGATCATGTTTCTCTTTTTGGCGCTGAACGTTGAACTGGAATTCAAAGTAATCACTTTGAGGCGCCTTATTGAGTAATTTTTCCAGCTCTTCTTAGCTAAATTGTAAGTGTCTCAGTGTGCATGTGTGAGCTAAAACTGCTCATCTTATGCCACCTCAGCTTTTATTATTGTGTGGATTTGGATTGTATTTTAGCGTTCGAAGAAACCACCCAGCATGGCAATCGTTAAAAACAGTGAAAAATGCAGCACCCAACAAACTTCACTTGCTAATAATAGTTGCAGCTGGCTAGCTGCTACTGCTACATAGTTTACAGCAGCACCAATGAAAACAATCATTTGTGCAAACACTGAGTTTGCCAATAGAAAATTCTCAAAATGCTCCTAGTCCTATCAGTTTGGTTTCACTGGTACCGTAGATTCTGGGATATTTTATCCGGATCGAACAGAACAAGAATGGGTGATACCTTTTCATGAAAAATCCACATTGAAGAAAAACTCCCTGATAGTGTTGCACGGCATTCACTGGGGCAGGCCAGACATGCAAAAGATGAAAAAGACATTGCTCACTTTTTTGGCCGAATTGCGTAAAAATGGCCAATATCCACACTATCTAAGATATTACGGTATAACTGTGTGCGACTAAAACCATCGAGAAATTCGAAAAAAATAAACACTCCTGTCGCATTTGACGTTTCGGGCGCCATTTGTATATTGAAATTCGCGCGCAAGTGAGTGCAGCGTGTTTGCGGCGTACTGCTGGCGCGGCGTGTTCCAGCATCTCAACCTAATAGACCACGGCGTTTTGTTTTCGTGGCCCATTGCTCTTATGAGCTACGTTAGTTACACAACGAATGTTGCGTTGCTTGCTTTTAAAGGTTGAAATATGCGCAAAAACTCGCTGTTGTTCAGCTTCGATATATACGTTTTATCACACAGGGTCGTCCAAAAGTATATAGTGTACGCCTGAAAAAACGTTCGTGAAAATTATGCGGTAGGAAGTGCCAGCGAAAAACTGAACGATCATCATTTATGGACTCCTAACGAACGAATGACGCTGCCGGTTGTTTGCTGCATCCCTCTTCCATCTTGCACTGTTTTTGAGAGCGCCACATTGTGTGCGTCTAATGTTACGAATTCAAGAATGCTCGTTGGTATCACTTAAAAATTGTGTCGTTTGCGACGCTCCGTTTTCGACATATATTTCAGCAGTGTACCTTTGCTTTCAAAACTCAAACTGGGACAGTTTTCGTTTAAAAATTTATGGTGTCCACTGACGTCCAAAACAAAGCCCAAAAAGTAGCAAAGTTTGTTTTACAACTATGGCGCACAGCACAACGCAGTAGCGCATCATTCAATTGACACACCTTGCTTCCACAATTTTATAGTCGAGTAATTGGGGCACGCTTCAAATGTTCAAAAAACTACGGTCGGTAAACATCCGGCGAGGTTATACCACATTTAGCCCAGGTTCAAGCAAATTTATTAGTTTCAATAATTTTATTAGCTGTTGAAACAAGCATGCTAATTTTTACTGCACAACGCAGTGATGAATTTGAGATTCAAAATAGTATGGAAGTGCATCGGCTTTTTGCGTATAGAATGTTGGTTGTAGTGAGTGATTGATTGGCAGAAATGGTGCATCCTAGAAAAACCCTTCGATGAAATCACTCAGTCCTTGTAACGCAAAACGTTCACTTTTTAACCATCAAAAGTCAGTATATTGTTTCTACATTTCATTTTATTGCTGCCAATGAGCCACCTCTGACACTTAGGTACTTTATGCGTCACTTCCAAGTTCAATTGCCAAAACAGTTGTGCTATGTATTGTTAGCTAACAGTAAAATTTACAACCAGTTTTGCCGACCCGACGATAGTGCTTCAATGCGAGTTCAATAAATTTTTCAAAACAAGGCACCGCGCGTGCTTCGTAATCTTTGCTAATAAAGCACAGCATTCTGTCCAAGACTTCGAACTCGTTTCTGTTTTTTGCAAGATTAAAAAGACTTTGAAAAGGAGCAATGTTAACCACACCGAATCAGCTGAATCCTTTTCGCACACTGTTGCGCCTTGCAATTTGTTCTGCTCTTTTAAACAGTCAGTATCCTATTTTTTTAGTTATTTTATTTTATTGATTTGGTGAAGTTTTTTCCCTTGCCTGTTCATGCATCAAAATAGAATTGATTTAGCGGCACGCGCGCGTTTGTGTGGAAGGAAGCATAAAGCGCAATTTGCTGGTGAATTCTTTTGTTTTTTAGCAACCAGTTTTTTACTAAAGACAATGCACGCTGCCAAGTTTTTAAAGTTTATTTTCTTGAATTTATGTCTGTTTCCGGGTGTGACTGCAGCCGTGGCGTCACACACAAAATCGTGCAGGAAACTGTTTTGATAAATGCTCACACATTCGGCGATCTTATGTCATAGCAGGCGCGTACAAACAAAAAATCTATTTATTGTCGCCCGCTGAGACGGAAGATGCACACAAGAGAGAAATATACACAGACTCAAGAACACAATGCAAAAATGGGAGTGAACGCTGGAAGACGACAAACGCATGTGAAACACGACCGGTGCAGCAGCAGCCGATTGAAGACACGACCGTGAGCGTTGACCGCTTGCTCTGCGCTGTTGTTCACGATTCCAATTTTATAATTTTTGTTCTGCATTTAAAAAACAGAAAAATGTTTCTTGTGGTAGTATTTTTCTATTACACCTAAACTTTGCTTGAGAACACTCTTCTCTTGTGACCTCTTCTTCGTACAGAACCTCGCAGTGAATCATGAAATGAAACTGAATTGCATGATCTTCCTCCAACGAAACACCCAACATACCAAAGAAAAGCTGTAGTAAATTTGTTAGTGAGGGTGAATCGTTTTGCTCCGGCTCACATGGTCCGCGCAGCTATTTATTATTTGCATGATATGTGCAGTGCACTGCTGTCGTGACAGCGATATGGCGAGTTGATGCATGTGAAATTGAGAAAACACGCAGAATGAAATTTTGTGCAATGAAGCTACTCCGATGGCTGGCATAGTTGCTCTTCATCCTAATTTCCTTGTTGCCAGTGTCGGCGAACAATCAGAGGTTGCATTACATTTGTTATTGGGCTCGTTACGGCGCACTTCATTTGGCAACATTTGCTGCACCGGGCGTCACCGCCGGGCACCCATCAAGCGCCGACAATATTCTCTATGCTGCATCGTGTATATTTGTTTTCATGATCTCTGATCTCGACTGCTGTCTTTGCATGTTTACTGGATTACAGCGCTCATATTTGATATTTGCTTGATTTTATTCTTTTAGCAGCGTGTCATGCCACTGTTGCGACATCCAATAGAGCATGCTGCTTCATTACGTGTCTCGCACTTGCAGTTGACTGTGCAGCCGTCGATTTGCATCGTGCTTTCACAGGAGCGCTGTTCTTTCGTCACAAAAGTGGCACACACTCAAAACTTCCCAATAACGCCGTTGGTGCGTCCCGGATTTGAAACCAACTCGCTCCCAACGTGTCTGTTTTTTCACAAAGTTCTTGTGTTTTCAATGATGCACACAAATTCTTTTGATTAATTTAGTTCTACAAATTTTTCTAAAAATTAGACAATCTTGAAAATATTTAGAGGGCACATGAGGACAAACGAAATTACAAACCAAATGCGAAAGTAAGATTGATGGTGCATGTAGCGTGTGCAACCAAAAGTGGCAGTTTAGCTTTCTTAAGCTGCTGCAGCTCGAAATGCCGCGTGAAATTCACATAGCGGTGGACGGTGAGACTGAGATGTGGTTATCCGTTGCGAAAACTTTATTGTTATCTCAACTTGGAGGACACGCCGTTTTGGCCATCAACAGCGACGCGCGTCGCCACTCTCTGTCATCTGTTCATTTGGCGTCGTTCATTTTCTCAATCTCGCCAGCAATCCATGTCAAAATGTCACGTCGATGCGCTTTATATGCACGTTGTATCTCATTTAAGCACATATATTCGTTTTTACTACTGTTTTCAAAGTTTCAGCTTTTAAACGGGCAATCCCATTTGAAGTTATTGAGATGTTTTCAGTCGCTGTTTACAAGACGTATAGATACGTACAGAGACAGATGTCACTGAGCCTTTTTGAGCCCATTCAATGACACGTGCACATATGGCACGAATACGCGTTAAACACTCCCGTAAGGATGTTACATAGAGATATTAAGTGGGAATTTTTCATTTGACCTTCGTTTTTTGCTTTCCTCATTTGTCAAAGTTTCTCACCAGAAAGCAATTGTTTGGATACACCGCCTTTCAAAAAACGTCTAAAATTACCAACAACAAGAGCAGTTGCTGGAGCGTGTCAAAGCAATAGTCGTCGTATAAACCACCAATTTGACTATAAACGGCGCCACATTAAATAAAACTGTGAGCAACATGCCACCGATTGCTAAATTTATGTGTCGCATTGTTGATGATTGAGTTTCCCTGTCGTATTGCATAAACAAACATACGCTGAGACATAACAGTTGAACTTTTTGGAACTGTCAACACAAATACGCTAAAACTTACATAGCAGACAAGCCTGAAACAGAATGTTGCCGATGAAATATCATGGGCTGAAAACATGGTAGTAATTACAGTCTTTCTATGTATATGTTGACTCGAAATTGTTTTGTCATTGAGCTTATTGGTCGACCAACAAGGCTCCTCATACTCCGCGCCCTTGTTCATTTCTGAGTGTGTTGTGCAGTATTTACCGGATTTCCTATCGAAGACACTTTTTTGAATGAAAGCAGTTTACTGCAACATTTTCTTGCTGCCATTACGTTCTGAAGTAAGAAAGCTTCAGACTTCATAAAGATTGTACTCAACAAACAATTCAAAATGCCTTTTCGGTTGTTTGACAGCAAAACGACGTTGCCGAATGATTTTTCAATTTTCACGCGCTGGTGACGTTTTTATGACGCGTGAAATAGAGCGACGACGTTCATTCATATTTTTTTTTGCATTTTGCAGAATGTTACTTCAAAATTTGTTTTTAGCAGGAAAAGTTGCAGAAAACCGCTCACATTCAGAAAAAAACTTTCTTTCCGTGGATCCTTTCAGTGAACAGCAAGGGCGCGGAGTGTGAAGAGCTCCGTTCGGTCGACCTAGCTGATTATTGCCTATAATTTAAAATAAGACTATGCAGCGCTCATATTGCTGTGCGCAATTTCGATTTAAAAAAGTAAGATTGTAGCTTGCAAGCATTTTTATTTTTAGTGTGAATGTTTTTTTCAACATTCAGCATTTGCTTTTGAGAATCTCAGTAAGCTCCTGATCAAGTCTGTGTCCTCTGAATATTTTCCAACAGCAGAAATAATAATAATGAAAATAAAACAGCCGTTAGCGGTGGACCGTTTCGATTTTCCTGTTTCACCAAGGGCGACGTGACGTGAGCGCATGCAACCGGAGAACACTGCGCGCATTACAGCTCCCTCTAAGTATCATCATTTTATCATGTTGCGTGCTGCCCTGCCATGCCATGCGTGCTGCCTTACGAATGTCGCCCCGTGTCACAGACGCTTTTCGCTCGGTTCATTAGGCGGCCACGGTTACTCCAGTTGCCTGTGAAGTCATCATTTTCTTTTCTCTGGTCATGCTTTGGTGTCTTGTTGTCTTTCTTGCAAAATAATCATTTTATATACAGGGTGATCCAAAAATAAGAACTAAACGGTAAGAATCGGCTCTAGCTCGCCAACTGGTGAATGGTTTGGGCTGAAAGTTTAACCCAGTATCACATGTAACATTTTATTTTTTGTTTTAAAATTTCATGTCAATCAGTCATTTGTAGCTCGCAAAATCAGCAGTTTGTAAAAAAATTAGAAAAAATCACAATTTTCAATTTATGATTCCGGCTTCCGGGTGGCGGACGTTGAGCGGCCAGTGGCAGCTACGGGGTGCTGCCAAAAGTCAGGACCACAGAAGTTTAGACTTTTGGTTCTGGCGGCATCTGGTGTGTGCCCGGCGACCATCGAAAATTAAAAGAAATGATCCGCTCCGGTGTCAAACAATCAACGATAATCAATCACTCCATCAAAAAAGGCTACAGTTTTTCGACACCGCATTGCCGCTGTGATCGAGAATCAAGGCGCTCATATTGAGCAGTTCAAGCGTCTCCGACAAGACAGACACAGTGATGGGGACGACAGTAAAGCGAAAGATGGACTGGCCGAATTCTCGATGTAAACCTTGATGATGATGACGTTATGTACCCGGAATCATAAAATAAAATTTGTGGTGTTACTGATTTTCAATAAAATTGATGAGTTCGAGAGCTACAAATGACGGATTGCCATAAAATTTTAACACAAAAATCAGAAGTTACTTGCATTAGTGATGCTTGGTTAAAAGTCCACTCCAAACCATTCACCCGTTGGCGAGTTAGAGCCGATTCTTATTGTGTAGTTTTTTGGTCCACCCTGTACATGTGTGTATGTAATTTTGCAGAAATGAAACAGATGCACACATGAAGAACAAACGCTCGTATGTTATCACACGGAACAACTACAACTGTAGTATGGTGACACTTGAGGCGAGGTGTCTGTGCTCATTTATACGTGCACGACTCGTATCCGTCGTAACTTTTGCATTTTATTAAAATAAGTGTCGATTTTCAATTAGACGCCGGTGCGATGATAAGCGACTGTCATTTTTGACGTTGGCTATTATTGCTGTCGAACTTGGTCGTTTATTATTATTTTCTTCAAATCTAATAAAAGCAAAAAGTGACGTTCGCTCACTGAAGATCTCAGTTACCTGGACCTGCACATTTGTGACCAACCAAACTTTGGTGCTCTTCACCGGATACAACAATGAACAACTGACAGACAACGAATCAGAACTGACCGGCCATGTGGCGCCTGATCACGAATTTGTTCATCCCCTTGGTCGGCGCATGGAGCACCTGGAGCGACGAGTTCCGGGAGCGTGCCACCGGTATTTTTTACGGAAGTTATCCAGTTGCCAATGTGTATCATAGTCATTAGAATGTCGCAATCAAAACATACGTAATACTTGCACAAAATCTTCAGCTGCAGAGCACCAGTACAGTAAAAAGCAGGATGACCGTGGCGCGATGGAGTTTGAGCGCAAGATCACCAGTCGCCAGTGCTACAGCTGCATGTCACGTGCGTACCTCGTCAACTGGCACAATCTCGTCTACCATTATTATCCGCCAAGGAGTTTCACGGACGCATGCGAAGCACCAGAAGGCGGCCTATACCCCGGCAATGTTACCACTGAAACTTGCAAGGAAGCCTGTTTGACAGTGACAGAAAGTGTTGCGATGGGAGGTACGTGCGAAAGATTTGTGCTTTGTGTCACTGTTCACTCGATCCAAAACGCCACACACGTTTGCTTGTCTGTACGGCGTTTCAAATAAACTTTCGCAGAAAAATAGTATGTCCTCATCTTTAAAAAAATTTCAAATTCACAGACTACAACAGTTATGGTGAGTTTGCATTTGCTGACAGCTGTTTGTTTGCGCACAAAGAGGGCACGTAGGGCTCACCAGCACTTTGTGGGGCGATCTGAACCCTGTGAACACATTGAAATGTTGATTTTGTTGTTAACACAAGCACAGACGGTGTAGCACGAATTAATGTACATGTGAAACACAAATACAACATCATTTAGCGAACAACTACCGGTATATGTCATAAACTCCTGAGCAAAGAATGAACTTAATCAACTCTCAAGAAAGGAATTTTTAGAACTACATTGTTAAACCACCGATCTGTCATCACAAATTTTTTATAAACTCGGTAGTTCATGGCATGGCCCTAGAACAGGATAGCATGTTTGAGAGTTCATGTATGTTGCATCTACTTTAATTTTGTTCACGTTTTTATCATAAAACTAATACAAGATTTGAAAATTTTTTTTGATAACATGTTGTGTGTCTGTGTGCAAAGGGATGGATCAAACAATTTTGTTGAGACTTTTTCAATTTTTCAATTGCAGAATTCCAAAATTGACAAAAATAATTTTGCAAAAGTCACCATGCAACAAAATAGTTTGTGCTTTTTCGCTCGATGAATTTGTGTGTTTTATAATTTGGGAAGAATGGATGATTATTTCAACAGAAACTTTGAACAAGTTTGAACGGCCACAGCCGCACCCGCAAAGATACATAATTTTCCCTACCCCATTGGGAGCTGGAGGGGAGCCAACAACAACGGATGTTTCACACTAATGTTCCCCAGATTATTTAGGGTGCCTTTTTAATTTATTAAAAAGGCTTGGCTTAAACTAGGAGTAGGTTAGGAACAAATAAAAAATAGGCTTGTTTTAGGATTAGGATTTAATTCGGCTTAGGATTGCATTGCGCATTGATTTCTGAAGAACAAAACGTACACTTTTCGACTGTGTCTGTCCGGCAACCAACTTCGTAATTCACGCTCTCAAGCCTCAAAAAAAATATGGGCCAAAGTCAGCTGATTGGTCTATGCCCTGATCTCCTCACGTTCCGCACTTTTTTAGAAGAACGGGTTTTCTTTTGAAATCAGTACCGAAGATGACAGAAGTTTTAGATAAAGGGAATATGTACGGAATGGCCGAGTAAACATGGCAGCTTTTTTCAGGGTGGAAAAGCGCGCGAAATTTGAATGAAAGAAGAAAAAAGTTTAGAAACCCAACGGTGTGTCAAATTTGACGTGTTTTTTTAAATCTCATTGATTCTTTGTGCTATTCTGTTCATTCTCTCTGCCTGGCACACACGATAGGAAAGTATCTTAAGGCGCGTTTAAGGCGCGTTTAGCAATTAGTTTTTCTTACGTACGCACGGAACGCACGTCGTTCTAAATGCGGGGCGCAAAACAGTCGTTTCGTTTACGCCACACGACAAAACTGAAAACTGCGCACCGCATTTAGAACGACTGAAGTGTCGTGCATACATACGGAAAACTAATTCGCGTGGACAAAAAGTTGTGTGGTATGTCCGAACGTGCGGACGGACAAGCTTGCGTACGGGAATTAGAAAACGTGTAGCATCCGTCATACGACTGTCGTTCTAAATGCCGTGACCAAAAATAGTCCGTTCTGTTGCGGACAAAAATGCAAATGTCTGCCCTAGCAAATTTGAAAACGGGAATTGACAAATTTTATTTTTTAGTGGTCATCTCCCTTGCATTCCCTCCCCTTCCCCTACCCTCTTCCCCATTTTGCATTCAGTTTGTCGTCGCATTTTTATCACATGTGTTCTCAAGAAGCGCATGTAAAAATCTAAATTCTTTCAGTTTTGGTATATACAAACTGAATTTGAACAAATTTTGATTTGGATCTTTCAAAAATGGAAAATGCTGACCCAAAATCTCCGCCGACGCCGATCAGTTCGCTCGACGAAGCGCAGGTGACAGAGAAGCTGATCGAAGCTGTTTTGCTTTTTTGGAGCCAGCAGCCCCCTTCTCCGAAACCAGCAAGCAAGCAAGCAAGCAAACAAGCAAACAAACAAACAAACAAACAAACAAACAAACAAACAAACAAACAAACAAACAAACAAACGAACAAACAAACAAACAACGAAAAACAACAGTTTCCAGTAGATTTCAGTTTTCTTTCTTTTCAAAACAGGCAAGTAGACCCACCAAATAAAACTGAGCATTTTTTCCCGTTGCCCCAACATCTAATATACTTTGATTTTCAACTTAAAATTAACAGACACTGGAAAATATGAACTTTTCCGCACATCCGTCGAACGACTTTTTGCTGCCAGCAGCAAAAAGTCGTCGGACAGTCGTGCGCAAGAAATTCTAATTCGCGTGCGCATTTGTCTTTTTACGCACGGACAAACAGTCGTTCTAAATCCCGTGCGCAAAACAGTCGTGTCGGATACACGTAAGTCACACGCACGAAATTCTAATTCGCGTGGGCACAAGTTTTTTTGCGTGCGCACGGACAACGTTCTAAATCATGCGCGCAAAACAGTCGTTACGTGCGAACGACAGTCATGCGTGCGAAATTCTAATTCGCGTAGCCATTTTTTAAGTTCTGTCTCCGTGCGTACGCACGAAAATCTAATTGCTAAACGCGCCTTTAGCAATTAGTTTTTCTTACGTACGCACGGAACGCACGTCGTTCTAAATGCGGGGCGCAAAACAGTCGTTTCGTTTACGCCACACGACAAAACTGAAAACTGCGCACCGCATTTAGAACGACTGAAGTGTCGTGCATACATACGGAAAACTAATTCGCGTGGGCAAAAAGTTGTGTGGTATGTCCGAACGTGCGGACGGACAAGCTTGCGTACGGGAATTAGAAAACGTGTAGCATCCGTCATACGACTGTCGTTCTAAATGCCGTGACCAAAAATAGTCCGTTCTGTTGCGGACAAAAATGCAAATGTCTGCCCTAGCAAATTTGAAAACGGGAATTGACAAATTTTATTTTTTTAGTGGTCATCTCCCTTGCATTCCCTCCCCTTCCCCTACCCTCTTCCCCATTTTGCATTCAGTTTGTCGTCGCATTTTTATCACATGTGTTCTCAAGAAGCGCATGTAAAAATCTAAATTCTTTCAGTTTTGGTATATACAAACTGAATTTGAACAAATTTTGATTTGGATCTTTCAAAAATGGAAAATGCTGACCCAAAATCTCCGCCGACGCCGATCAGTTCGCTCGACGAAGCGCAGGTGACAGAGAAGCTGATCGAAGCTGTTTTGCTTTTTTGGAGCCAGCAGCCAACAAACAAACAAACAAACAAACAAACAAACAAACAAACAACGAAAAACAACAGTTTCCAGTAGATTTCAGTTTTCTTTCTTTTCAAAACAGGCAAGTAGACCCACCAAATAAAACTGAGCATTTTTTCCCGTTGCCCCAACATCTAATATACCTTGATTTTCAACTTAAAATTAACAGACACTGGAAAATATTAACTTTTCCGCACATCTGTCGAACGACTTTTTGCTGCCAGCAGCAAAAAGTCGTCGGACAGTCGTGCGCAAGAAATTCTAAAGGCGGAAACACCATTTAGTTTTTCGTCCGTACGCACAAACGTCGTTCTAAATCCCGTACGCAAACTAATCGTGTCCGTAATGCATTAAGATAGCACACACGACACGATTTCTAAATCGCGTGGCCATTTTTTTACGTGTCGTGTCCGTGCGTACGCACAAAAAACTAATTGCTAAACGCGCCTTAATTCGCGTGCGCATTTGTCTTTTTACGCACGGACAAACAGTCGTTCTAAATCCCGTGCGCAAAACAGTCGTGTCGGATACACGTAAGTCACACGCACGAAATTCTAATTCGCGTGGGCACAAGTTTTTTTGCGTGCGCACGGACAACGTTCTAAATCATGCGCGCAAAACAGTCGTTACGTGCGAACGACAGTCATGCGTGCGAAATTCTAATTCGCGTAGCCATTTTTTAAGTTCTGTCTCCGTGCGTACGCACGAAAATCTAATTGCTAAACGCGCCTTTAGCATTCTTGAAAAAGACAACTCCTACCTACCTGTGTGGGGAGCAAAAAAACTTGTTTTTTTTGGGGGGGGGGGGTAGGACACCCGGTCGCAAAAGCGCCATTCATGGAGCTTGAAGCGCGCTGAAGCGCGCTGACGCGCGTCACTTCGCTACACATTCACGAAGCAAAAAAAACAGCGCGCTTTAGCGCGCGTCAGCGTGCTTCAGTTTTGGAACCTACGCACATTCATACGCACGTTCATGTTAGCGCGCGTTAGCAACCGCCAACGCGCTTCAGCGCGCGCGTGCATGAATGGGTCTTAAGTATGGGGGTGCACCGGATGCTAACGGGTTCTAGAAGGTGGCACCCCCATTCCCTACAATTTTCAATGAAAAACGCCAGAAGTTGCAAATAAATTGCCAAAAAAGTTGTTTGTAAAACTAAACAACCTTATATTTATCGCATATTATGGACGTGCGAAGCAACAAATCATGATTTAAAAAAATTATGATTTTTGAACAAAAATCCCCCGTGTCTCACGGGACCCCCCCCACGGAGTGCCACTTCTTGCTCGGGGCGACATCCCCACACCCTCTGCTTCGGTACTGATTGAAAGCTGTTTTTTAATAGATGTCCATTTGGCGGTGTCTATTGGCTGTTTCAGAAAAAAAGTGAATGTGTGTAAAATTCAACGATTTCAAACCCTTTTTATGGTGTGCTGCATAACCAACCGTTTACCAATCAAACGAAGCATGAGGAGGACGGTCAGGTGCATTGTTCAAACAGCTGATTGCAAATTTTACAGTTTGACTGTATGTATTTTTTGCTGTGCTTCTCTTAGTGGCTGTGCCGGTTTAAAAATGACGCAGGCACCTTGCAGCTTTGGTTAGTTGATTATTTGCACGATTTGATTTGGAACTTGGAACCGCATTTCGAAAAGTGTGAAATGCAATGCTGTTCTGCGTTTTGCACCAACAACGCAACCGAGTGGCAATAATGTTTAGCAACCTTAAGTGCAGGGTGGTAAAAAAACGTCAATTTTTATAAAACGCTGTGATCTCGCGACTGCATTAATGTTTGAAGCTGAAATTTGCACCACTTATAGTTGTTGTTGTTGTTGTTGTTGTTGGTGATTTTAGGCGATGTTTTTAGCTAGGGCTAACCCAGAAAAGCGAACAGAACGCCGTCGAGTAGGGTGCCAATCGAGTTTTCTCTGTCATTAAGTGTCTATACACCCCTCGGCGGGATCGATCCCCCGAACACACAGACAATAGTCTAACGCGCTACCACCAGGCCACGAATGTTTGGTTCCCATTTGTTGTGAAAAATTTCAATTAAAATATTAACTCTGTTAGGCACAACAGTACAAAATTTTACATTTCAGTACTTTTTTTACATTTTCAAGCATTCGAGTAACGCGTCAATATTATCATTCAAATTTTCTTCTGGCGATATCCCATTGTCTTCTGTTTCACTGTCATCTGCTCCAGGATTGTTTTGTTTTAGTTGCTTAAACTGTTCCATGTATCCACCGATATTTTCAATGACCGTTTGCAAGTGATGCTTGCTGAAGATTTGCAGACCTTTGCGATGCAGCGGCCGGTCATTGTTGATCTGCTCAACGGTCATAGAACAGTTTAGGCAGTTACCTGATAAAACCAGACAATTATAGAGCAGATGACAGTGACAAAACAGAAGACGATGTGATATTGCCAGATGAAAATGTGAATAATACCGTAATATTGACGCGTATTCGGATGCTTGGAATTATAAAAAAACTGAAATGTAAAATTTTGGACAAAATTACCGTTCTGCCTAACAGAGTTGATATTTTTACACAAAAATGGCAACCAAAGAACTGCAAACTTCAGCTTCAGACATTAATGTAGTCGCGAGATCGAAGCGTTTTAAAAATTTACGTTTTTTCATCTTGCTGTGTTTCACAATATTGAACAAACTCCACCAATTTTTGAGTGATGCACTTCATAGTCTGATTCCGTTGTCCGTGTCCATTGCAGCCCAGAGTTTCGTGTGTTGCACAGTTACTGTTCGTTCGTCACCTTACTCCAGTTTGAGCGATAACCAAGCAATATTACGTCATCATAAACGTTATGCTTCAGGTGTTCCAATAACGAAGCGTTACATGCGTGGCTGCATGGACCGTCTGTTGTTGTTCAACATGGGCACAGAGTTGCGTGGCGAGTTGGCTGCCGTTGGTGCTACTCAGTTGTGTCGTGTAATCACGCGGCAAATGATGCATCTACACAGTGCTGACGGCATCGATGAGTATTACCAGACTGACGAATACACGGACGAGTCCAAGGACATGATCGAAGTGTGCTCATGCCTGGGCGACCGGTGCAACGCGTCGCCGAGTCGTTATCAGCCGCTGACAGCGAACCGAGTTGCCTGGTTGCATCTGTTGCATTCGTCCAATCAGACCCATCTGAACATCGTGCTCGCCGTCGCACTGATGCTCCTGCTCAGGGTGCACTCATTCACCACGTTGATGTTATTCTGCTGTGTTGCTGTTGTCATTGCTGTTTCGTAATACAATTTGTGTTTGTATTTTTATGAATGTAATCAAATGGACCACAAAACTGCATGACAAACCATTTAGGGCCTAAACAAAATCAAGACACAATGTAGCCAGCCGCTCAGTTTTTTAATCGTGTGGTGAGCGGGTGAGTGAGTATTGGCCGACAAAGGGACAATTCCTTGTCCTCAAAATCTAGCAAAATTGTCGTGAGTAAAGTATCCGTTTTAGCTTTTACGAAATGTGGTAATTGTTGTAATGCGCTACACCTCACAACTTTAGGCGCGTTTAGCAATTAGATTTTCGTGCGTACGCACGGAGACAGAACTTAAAAAATGGCTACGCGAATTAGAATTTCGCACGCATGACTGTCGTTCGCACGTAACGACTGTTTTGCGCGCATGATTTAGAACGTTGTCCGTGCGCACGCAAAAAAACTTGTGCCCACGCGAATTAGAATTTCGTGCGTGTGACTTACGTGTATCCGACACGACTGTTTTGCGCACGGGATTTAGAACGACTGTTTGTCCGTGCGTAAAAAGACAAATGCGCACGCGAATTAGAATTTCTTGCGCACGACTGTCCGACGACTTTTTGCTGCTGGCAGCAAAAAGTCGTTCGACGGATGTGCGGAAAAGTTCATATTTTCCAGTGTCTGTTAATTTTAAGTTGAAAATCAAGGTATATTAGATGTTGGGGCAACGGGAAAAAATGCTCAGTTTTATTTGGTGGGTCTACTTGCCTGTTTTGAAAAGAAAGAAAACTGAAATCTACTGGAAACTGTTGTTTTTCGTTGTTTATTTGTTTGTTCGTTTGTTTGTTTGTTTGTTTGTTTGTTTGTTTGCTTGTTTGCTTGCTTGCTTGCTTGCTGGTTTCGGAGAAGGGGGCTGCTGGCTCCAAAAAAGCAAAACAGCTTCGATCAGCTTCTCTGTCACCTGCGCTTCGTCGAGCGAACTGATCGGCGTCGGCGGAGATTTTGGGTCAGCATTTTCCATTTTTGAAAGATCCAAATCAAAATTTGTTCAAATTCAGTTTGTATATACCAAAACTGAAAGAATTTAGATTTTTACATGCGCTTCTTGAGAACACATGTGATAAAAATGCGACGACAAACTGAATGCAAAATGGGGAAGAGGGTAGGGAAGGGGAGGGAATGCAAGGGAGATGACCACTAAAAAATAAAATTTGTCAATTCCCGTTTTCAAATTTGCTAGGGCAGACATTTGCATTTTTGTCCGCAACAGAACGGACTATTTTTGGTCACGGCATTTAGAACGACAGTCGTATGACGGATGCTACACGTTTTCTAATTCCCGTACGCAAGCTTGTCCGTCCGCACGTTCGGACATACCACACAACTTTTTGCCCACGCGAATTAGTTTTCCGTATGTATGCACGACACTTCAGTCGTTCTAAATGCGGTGCGCAGTTTTCAGTTTTGTCGTGTGGCGTAAACGAAACGACTGTTTTGCGCCCCGCATTTAGAACGACGTGCGTTCCGTGCGTACGTAAGAAAAACTAATTGCTAAACGCGCCTTTTGGGTGTTCGTTTCGTGTGCACAGAACCAAGTTTGTGGCTTATACTATGCTCGCTGCAGGGCAGCGAGAAAGTTTGAAAAACGCGCGCGAGGGGAAAACGGCTCATATAATGCGTGATGCGCTGTCCGCTCGCTGACGCTCGCTCGCGCATCCGCATGATATTGTTCGGAAAACATAATTCACAATCAAAAAAATGTCATCACAACACAGTTACCGCATTTTATGGACAACAACGCACAAAAACACAAACGAAAACACTGCAGGAGGACACGAAATGTAGGCTGGCGCACAATGAAACAAGGTGAAGTGTGACGCGCGCGCAACAAATGTGCGTGTGTGCACGCGTCATTTCGCGCTTTTACGTGCGTCCACAACAAACAAAATCCTCGGCACCGCTCAGCATCTGATCGAAACATCAGTAAACAGATATTCGAAAAAAATGCGCAAAAAACTTCATTTTGGTTGATAATTTTGGCAAAAATATTAAATAATCCAGCCATACGATCATTCGAGTGGAGTCTCAATTTCGTCTGGTGACCGAACGAACATTGCAAAAAAACGAAACCAGGGCATGTCTCATGACAGGTCGAACGCTCATCGCTGGTATTTCAGGGCACTAGTAAGACAGGAC
This sequence comes from Theristus sp. LFF4_11, assembly GCA_030248135.1. Taxonomy (NCBI): domain Eukaryota; kingdom Metazoa; phylum Nematoda; class Chromadorea; order Monhysterida; family Xyalidae; genus Theristus; species Theristus sp. LFF4_11. The sequence goes on from JASANC010003837.1 coordinate 140,530, forward strand.
GAAACATAAAACTGTAGCGCAAATTATAAACAGAAAGACACAGAAGAAGCCGATTAAATCGAAACACAAAAGACAAACAACATACGACAAAATGTATTGGTCTAAACTAAAGACAGTTGACTCTAACACAGTAATGTTGCACATTCACAAAACACACGCACACACGATACGATACGATATGCTCACAGTAGCCTGGTGCACGTCATCGTATGTTTGCATGCGTGTTTGTGTTGAACAGTGGCAGCAACAGTTTTATTGTTATAACCGAGTGCACTGTCTTCAGACCAGAACATTAAAAAAACACACGATTCACGGGAAGCGGACATTAAGCCGAACCGGACAAACCCGTTCATCGTTCGTGTCTGCTGTCGGCGACTGCGCTGCGCCAGCGGCTGTCGTCGTCGTTTGCGTCTGAATCACGTCCGGTGGCCGCGCGTTCAACGTCGCATTCGGCCGAGCGCCCACCGGACCGGACGGATGCAGCAGTAGCGTCGTCGTCAGAAACGGTCGCTCGTCGGTGGTCGGCGAGCCTTCGAGCGAGGACGACTGCTTTGCAAGCACGCACGCCGCTGCGGTCGGCGGCATCGAGACGCTGCGCTCGCGACGCTCCTAGAGAACAAAACATGGTTGAAGCAAACTGAGAGACAACTTTGTTAAAAAGGTGTTTGGAATGACGACCATTGGTTAGAACACAGTGACGATGCACGCATTCACATACGATCGTGGATTCTATTCTTGATTCGTGAAGCTGCATGCATGTGCGTCAATTTGAAAACATTTGACGAACGGACAAGTTTTAGTCAAGCGGTATAATTTGTAAAACCCATCGCTTCCCAGCGTTGATTTGTCCACGCTTTGGTGTGCTGTTAGTGTTAACAGTGACTGGCTAAAACACCGAACAACATAAAAACAACCACTATTGATCTAAAGTTCTAAAGAAAGCAATTTTAAAATTATAAAATACAATTTTTTCAGAACGTTGAAAGTTCAGAACAGTACCTTTTCAAAAACGTAAAGTGCTAGTCTGGAAACCGGGCACTCTCGTAATGATGCACGATCACAAACCAACGCAGAGGCACACACACACACACACTGTGGGTGACCCACATAGGGCATCAGGTGCACCATAATTTGTGCGCCTGTGCGTTTGTTTGCGCGTGCGACAATACTGTGTTATGATGCCGAGTGCAATGTCTTCAGACTAGTAGCTGTTGTAACAAAAAACAACATTTTCATAACACCGTTTACAGCAAACGAACATTATATGCGAGAGTGCCAGTGCGTTTGCCAGGGTTACGCAGCAGCATACTATCGACCACTCGATTCACTTGACACACGAAGCACGTCTGATCGATGACGCTCGGCATTATACCCTTTTTTGCGCAACGTTATGTGCAATGTTCTCCGTTTCAATATCACTGCACTCAATTCGTGAATCAGACAATGAATGAAGTGTGATTGTTGGCTGTTGAGAGCTCAAGACCATTCAAGGTTCTCGAATATGCTGCTGAAAATGTGCATGAAATAAATCGAAAGAAACCAGCAAATTTCAAAACCAGCGAAAACTTGCAGAGCTATAAAACAAAGTCAGCTATGAAACTGAAAGCGTCGGTAAGAAGACAGAGCGAAGTTTCGGAATAACAATAATTGCAAATTTGTTCTCCAGTCTCACATCAAGACAAACGACACCAAATAATCTCGAATTCATCGGAATAAAAGAAAAAATGAGTTTTTCTCACAGAGTAAATAAACTTGACTTGCTATTGAATACTGAAAGAGTGTAATTGCAGTTGGGGAACACCGGAACGTGCCTGGTACCATGTTTCCTTTCGTTTCATCCATATTTGAAAAAAATGCGAGAAAAACTATTTGTTTTGGTGACACAAGATGAGGAATACGCAAACAAGGAAAACAATTTTCCAACATCAAAACTTACATAAAAAAAATAACAAGCTTTCATCATGTCGGTTACGACAATGTTTGTTTGGCGAAATGGGTGATATTTCGATTGTTGCTGCATTCTCAAAAAAGTCAGTCAGAGAGAAAATGAAATTATAAGCGCTTGAAATTATTCACAATTACAAGTAACGTATAACCAACGTGTCCAAAAACAAAAACCATTTGACGTGAATTACTCATCGCAGAACGTAATGAGTAACGTAAACGTAGTAAAAAATGCCTAAACTGCTTTTCTGGTAGGTATTATCGATTTGAAAGTATTCTCATACGTATGCGGGTTTAAGCGGCAACATATGTGAGTCATGAGTAGTTTTATAAACCAAACAATAACTGAATCAGTCTATAACGTGGGCTTTTTTACACGCGAAACTGCTGTTATCTGTGTGTCACACAAAGCAGGGCCCGTCACAAACAGACACACAATCAGTTGGCGCTAGGCTGATTGCTGGAACAAGCGCGAGTTTCACAATAACAAACGTCAGCTATGCAACGGAAGTCAGATCAACTGACCACATGTCCACACTGAAAACGCAAGTTTCTACTGGAGGATCATGGAAAAGTTTCATTCATCGAACTTTCCCAGCGGCCAATCACAAACTGCTGAAAGCGGGCCACTGAGCAGACGGGAAACGAATGAAACACATTTTTAGAAAAAAAATTACTCAGCACTTTGTTGAATTGTGCTGCAACGCAACTCGCTGATAATAAAGTTCACAAGTTCACTGTGGCGACATAAAACGGCTGTATGCAATAAAAGATTTTCATTTGAAAAGTAACGCGAAATCGAAAAGCTGTGAGGCGCGACAACAAGTGTTCGGCTAAAATTGCTTTGTCAACAACAAGAGGATAACAAACAAACTAAAAATGTGAATGCAAAGCGCATTTTTGTCGGCAACGTCAGTGCATGCAAAGCGCGCTCTTATTTCATTCACTCATTCGTTGCACCAACCAATAACCGATGTTATCATCATCATCATCACTACATGCCGTGAACAATGTTATATTCAAAACCTGAAATCCTATTTCAATCCTTTCTGCAAATATTGAAATGCTAAATCGAATTGAATAATTTTGTGGCGAGTGTGGTCGTGGTGTCACAAAAAAAACAGAAAATAAAAATATTGGTTTTGACCTCGACTGTGTTACGTTACACTGATCGGAAAACTGCTTTCAGTGAAGTTTCACGGCCAAAAAAGCACGCAAAACACAGCATCAAAAATGACGGTTATGACGCTTTCTCTTCTCTTCTGTCAATTGACCGTAAATAATAAGAGTTCCAAACACGAAAATTCAACCACAGTTGCAGATTATGTCACGGCAATCATATAAATCCATCAGTCCGCAGAGCAGATGAAGCAAATTCGAAAAAAACCAGATATCCCGGTAAAACAGCAGCACCAACAAACACAGAGTGGGTGGGGCACATGAGTGAAGCCAGTGTTCGCAAAGACGCCGTTTCCGCGATTGAGCATCAAAAAACGCAAACGCAGAGAAGCGCCGAGACGAACCTGCCCGAGCGCACACGGCGGTTGACTGGAATGATCGGTGTGGTCGGCGGCAGTGAGCGTGCGCTGCGACACGTTCTGACCGGCGCAGTCTTGTGCGCTGATCGCCGCTGCTGCTGCGTCGCTCGACGGCGACATGCCACGAGCGTCGCCCGCAGCGACTGGCGTCTCTCGCTGGCGTACGCTGTGCGCTGGCGGTGGCGGTGGCGTGTTCGCCAGAATGGCCGACAACGCCAGGTCTGGCGTGCTGCGGTAGTGCGCCCGGTCGACTGGTGGCGGCGGCGCGCGCGCCTGGCACAAACGATGGCGTTTGATTTTTGTCAAAGATTTTTATTAAAAAATGCAGTTTTCTCGGAGTCGTGTCTGATGCGGTTTACAGATGCACCTCAGTCAATACAACAACGGCTAAAGTGATTGACGTTGACACAGAGCTCTTCACCACACCATACAGTCTATCACGCTAATATATGCAACTAGCTGATTGGTTGGTTGGTCATAGAAATTCTCAGCGCTGATTGGTTAGTGATCAGCAATTCTGAGCGCTGATTGGTTGGTCATTACGTCATGTTGTAAGTATATATTTTCCAGATGGACTGTAGGAATGTTACAAGTTGCACAGTCACAATGTGCACACGTGCGATCATCGTACGTCTGTGGCGGCGTGTTTGTTTGTGACTGTGCACTACCCAGCATCGTATTCAAAAACATCCTCGGATCGAGGACTGACGAAGACAGAAAAGCGAGCAGAATGCGGTTAGCGAACTCACCTGTTGATATGAGCTGAGACTGTTTGCAAATGACGCCGCTTCGCTCGTGGACGCTTGCTGTGTTGGTGTCAACTGGTCAAACGACGGCTGCCTGCAACAGCGAGCAGGGGGATTCAGGTGCATTCATGAAGATGTAGCAAAATGTGTGCTTTGTCATAAAACTCCAAAATAAAAATACAGATTTGGCTGTAGCAGAAATTGCATAGCCAGCGCTTTTCATGAGTGCGAAAAATATCACTCTGTAGCATGCGTGACTGTTGCTGTCGCTACGGATGTTTCATGAATTTAGCTTTGAAGCGTTTACTAACTGGGTAGGATTTCGAGAATGCTCATTGTGCATCATTTTCATTTAGAAAGCAAACAAGCACGTTTTATTTACAGCACGGGTTGCGTTATACTCGAATAAATAGAAACGTTTCGGGTTTCGTGAATGGTGAATTGACACAAGGAACATTCAAACAGGTATGATGTTCGAAACGAAAAAAATGCCTTGCGAAAAACAGACAATTCTGAACAGCATTCTCTCAGCAACACTCTCCTTTGTTTGCACAAGGAAATTGATAAATTTCATCATGAATGTTGCACCGTAAACGATATAATTCGAACATTTTCCACATCAAATCCTGGAAGCTTTTGGGTGCTGGGAAACGGTTTTAAAACGAACACAAACCCGTTTTCCTGGCCATATAAAACCGGTTTTTATCGCTCGGTATAACCCAGAAAAGCGTACAGAGAACGTCGTCAAGTGGTGCGCCTAGGGTTGGTAAAAAAACCGTTTTTTTTATATTGCCACAAAAAAACGGTTTCTTTTCCGTTTTAAAACCGTTTTAAAACCATAAAAAACCGAATGCTTCCCAGCTCCTAAACTTTCTAGAACTTGGCATCTTGAACTCAAAATAGGAAATACATCAAAATTAGTGATTTTGAGCAGCGTGAAATGCTGTTTTCGGGCATACAACCGACCCAGTTTGCAAAACCACTGCACCGTTTTTTCAAAAATATAATTTTACATTTTATCAATCAAACGAAGAATTGTGATTTTTTACCACGAAGTTTGAAAATTTTTAAGGTAAAAAACCGGTTCTTTATTTTTTCAAAAAAACTGAAAAAAAGGTTTTAAAACGGAAAAGAAACCGTTTTTTTTCCTGTGCCAACCCTAGGTGCGCCCATCCGTGTCTATTCTGCCATCAAGTGCCTCTCGATCGCACGAACGCACAGACAAGAGCGCTACCAACCAACCGTGAGTGATAAATTTCGAAACAGGCATACGCAGAGCACACATGCGTAACGTACGTCAATGCGGTGCTATAGTCGGGCGCCGGTTTGTAAGGCGGCGGGACACGTTTGTAGCGAGTCACCGTCGGACCTGACGAAGCACCAACGCTGTTGTTGTTGCCTTTGCTCTCTGCGGCCCCATCAATCGAACGTTGCTTCGTGCCAACTATGGCTTTCTTAATCTGACCTGCAAACGAACAACCGTTTCAACGGACTGGTTTTAAAATGTGAAAACCATGGAAAATTTTTTCAATACAAATCGGGTGCTGTGCTGCGTGCGGACACAACAGGTGAAATCAACTCGTTACATGTAAACGCTCAACAATGAGCTCCAGTTTACAGCTCCTGGTCTGAAGACAGTGCACTTGGTCATATAACACAATAATTTTGCAGTCACCAAAAAGCACGCACGCACCCACACGGTACATTACTGTTCCATGGGTGTGCCGGTGTGTTTGTACCGGTGTTATGTCATATTTTGACCCCCACCATATTTTGACCAAAGTCTTTTTTGTTGTTGTTGCATTTGCGCTTTTGCTACATACCTGTACCAATACATCAGTCAATCACTACTTCAATTCTCTAGCTGTTCATTAGTATGCATCTTGAAACCTTAAAACATAAACAAAACAAAAAGAACCACTTCAAATAGAACAACCCCTTTTTTAGCAAAACATATGTATCTAGATGTAACAGCGTAATCTTCCCAACTTTTACCCATTTTTAGCAAACCTGGGTTGAACTGGACGGCCTGGGAGTAGATGTGTACACATACAAAGTGATGCAAATGCAAATGCACAAAAATCTAATGGGATAAGGGTCAGAAGTCAACGCAGCGGTGTGGGTCAACGCATTGTGCATTGAGTCGTTTGTGAAGTCTAGCCCCCCACTGGTCAAGTGAAACTTCATATCACCTTCCATACACTGAGTTTCGGTTCGGGTGTAGGTCAAAATATGGCAGCTGCAAAATTGCCATATTTTGACCCCCGGTCAAAATATGGCGGGGGTCAAAATATGGCATGACACCGACACCGGTAGTGCAACAGTACGGCATTTATAATGACTTGCACTTTACCATCATGCGAGCTCGTCATGAAACGAATTTCTCCTTGAACATCCGTCAAAGCCGGTTATTTTACTATGGCCTATTTTTTTTAAACGTGTCCCACTGAAATGACGTCATGTGCCACAAAACATGCGCTTGTCGTTCACAGCAAACCAGACTATCCGTTTAGCCGATTTCTTCCCGTAAACAAATGGTGAATGTCGAATCAGTCACACCAAACTGAAATTTTAGTGCCTGTACTTTGACAAACGGGCGTTTTTAAATAAAATGATGTCACGTTAGTCCGGACACGTTTGAATAAATCCACAATACTATTGCCCCGCACACCACCCAACACACACACACACCGTTGTACTGTTGCTGTGCGTTGCGAATGGCGGCGGCGACGGCCGACTGAATCACGTCGGGGCTGCTCACGGACACGGCCGGCGAACAAGCGATGTGCGGCGTCGACTGCGTCAGACGATTGCTCAGCACCAGAGCGTGCGAACTGGTGAACGGTGGTGCTTGTTGTTGATGATGAGCTTGCTGTGAATGTTGCTGTTGTTGTTGTTGTTGCTGGTGTTGTTGTTGCTGGTGTTGTTGTTGATGATGCTGTGGTTGCTGTTGATGATGCTGTTGGTTATGATGATGTTGGGAATACTGTTGCAGTTGGTGATGTTGTTGCTGATGGTGTGCACCGGCCAGTTCATCATCAGTATCATCCTCATCAACCGCAGCACTCAACGCCATCTGCCATTCGCGGCCATTCATGCCACTGGCATTCGACTGCTGTGGTTCGTGATGATGACGCATCACTGCAACAAAACTTTGGAATTTTAAAAATAGGGAAACAGGTTTCTTTCGTTTTGATGAAGTTGATGTCACATACAGTGTCACTCTTTTCAAAGCCAACTAGTTGATTGGTTGGTGATCACGTGATGCATGCATTCTGTGCAGGAATTGGTGTGGATGTGGAACGTGATTTGCACAGAAAGCATGCATCACGTGACCACCAACCAATCAGCTAGTTGGATATGTTACCGAGTTAGACTGTAGAGTCTAATGATGAACCTCTCACTGGTACACCCCGGCGGAGTGACAATAAAGAAATGAATTGAGCGTTTGAGCGAGGTCACGATCGTAATGCGTGCTCGAAAATCCGATACATCTTCACACGACCGTTCACCAGAGCAGCCTACACACAAAGTCGCAATGCGCCAGCATGCGAGCGACCGTTCTCCAGGCAGTCGAAAAACAGCCTGGGCAACGCTAAAAATTGCTGCGACAACACCTTTTCCGTAGAGGCGGCAATGAACAACCAACAAAAGAATGAGCAATGTCTTTCGCCTGACCATCGTTCGAGTGTCCGCGTGGCACGCCAGTTGGCGCCACGTGCCGTTTGACATAGGTTGGCAGCGTTGACGTGCTGTACGAGCCTGGCCCACCAGTGGGCAGCACTAGCCCATAGTGCTAGAATGGAAAACAGCCAAAAATCCCAAATCGAAAATCGAGCAAAAAATCTGAACGGAAGTTAGAACTTTGGTGGTTTACTTTGACAAAACGAAAAAAACAGCCGCAATTTTTGGGTGTTCTCTTTTGATGCGTTTACCCTTTTGACTCCTTTTATTTATTCATTGAAACCGAACAGCAGAAGCACCTTCATTGCAATGCTGTTTTGTTTTGAAATAAAAAATGATCCAAAAACAACAACCGTTGTGCTGGGCGCTTGTGGCTGCGGTAGATAATGGAATAACTCGTTGGTGTTTTCAGTGGCATTCTGCGTCGTCGCTGCTACCGACGTCTGTTGCTCAGTAACCATCGAGAGTGACCTGATTAAAAAATGCACACTTTTACGCCGATTCATTAATGCACATGTTTGTTCAAATCTGCCACTTTTTGCTGATAACAGAGTTCGCGAAAGAAGAACGAACGGGTTGGGAGTTGCAAGAAAATATTAATAACCCCATAAATGGGTGGTGTTCGAATTCAACTAAACCTGATAGTTGTTCTTCCTACCGCAATTCAAAGTTTCACTTCTGTACTCTGCGAAAAGTGACAGGTTTAAACAAACAAACCGCAGTTGTATATCGGTCGTCAAATTGAAAAAAAAACACGAATGAAGAGGTCCTGAGTTCCGTGACGTGCTACTCCTAGCCAGAGCCAGACCCTGAGGTGCAGCTACCTGCTGTGCATCAATTGTGTTGAATGCGCATTGTCGCCGTTGTCGCACACAGCATCCACCGTGTTTGTGTTCAACCGAAAAAAGTGCAACTGCCACGTGAACAACATCGCAACATAACGAGCCATTTCCGCATCGTCCATCGTGAACTGAACACCGCTGCGCAGTTCGGCCAACCCGATCACGAGATGACGTTTGTGCGATGTCACCTCCACGATTTCTTGCCATCTGAGAATTAGTATCTTCTTTATAAGAAACCAGATAACCTTTTGAGTAAAAAAATCTTTTCGTTCTAACTCGTTTTAGTACGGTATCAAGACACGATATTTTTTCAAGTGTCTTTTGTAAAATAAAATCGGTTTCTTACTGATTTTGAACACAGGTTTTTGACCAACTTTTCGACTAATTGTTCCGTTTTGCTTGACCATGACGAAAGTTGAAACGCAGAGAGAGACCGACTACAACTGACACCTTGTTTCCGCGTGTCATTTTACTGTAACCATTTCACTGCAACTTTAAGTCCCACTCTGAAGACAGTGCACTTAGTAATGTTGCACAGTGACAAACAAACACACAGGCACACGCTGATGATGACGCGCGCGCAGACTGAAATGTTCGTGGGTGTTCGTGGCTGTGCGTGCAACATCACTGTGTTGTGTAACAAACGACCTAGTGCACTGTCTTCAGACTAGGACTTTTACTTGCCTATATTTCAACGGTGCTCCTTGTAAGCGTTTTACGATGATTCCATTCTGATAGTGATAACCGATGAACGTTGAACTCTGCTCCTCTTCATCCTGAAAAACGAATAGTTTGGGCGATTTTTTTGTATCGTGCTTCGAACGAAACTGCAGTCGAACCCTAACTCATGGGAAATCAGCTGATTGGCTGGTGATTACGGTCATGCATGCTTTCGGTGCTGTGGGGGCGCGTGAAACAACAGCGTGCTTCCATTCGAGGAAAGTACAGCAACACCAAAAACAGATAATAGAAAAAAGGAAGAACAACACGGAACGGAGACGCACCCGAGCACCAAAGAATTCCGTGCCATAGGCGTCGTTCTGCTGGACGGCCTTTATGTAAAGCAGTTCAGCCTCGGCAGCGGTGACGCCGCGCAGCTCCTTGTGCGCAATGATCACTTGGCGCGTCAGATCCTCCAACACTTGCCGCCCAGCGGTGAGGTGCTGCAATGTGGCGATTGCTAGATTCGCACACTTTCGGACGATGCCGCTGCCTCGCCATACCGGTGTGTCTGTGTGGGGTACCGTGATGCGCAGCGTGCGCGTGATTCGTGGCGACTGGCGTTTCGCGGCACCGCTTTGCGAAGCATTTGCAGTGTTTTCTCTTTCCATTTCTCTCAACTCAGGGCGCTGCTCGCGAAAACCTCCTGCGGGCCGCGAACTACACGGTACCACACATACGGTCGCACGGGCATATAAGGACTGGTTTCGGGGGCTGTACTGGCGGCAAGAAACCATACGTGTACATTATTTTTCGTGGGGTACAGAGCGCATGTGTGAATAAAGGGAACGGGCTGGCTTACTCACCCACACAGCCACAACAGACGGGATTATGAAGTCTAACTCCAAAAAACCCAACCACCAAACCAGTTTTCATTTTTATGCGTTTTCTATGAAAAAGTGACATGTGTTTACTCGGGAATACTGATTATAAAAGCAGCACGATTCGCATGCTAACAATTCCTATGCCAAAAAAACAATTTCAAAGGGGCACTCACTTTTGGTAACAATGAAACGGTTGACATGAATTCAACGGTGTGCGTTGACTCATCGTGGTCGCCATACTCCACTGAAACATTTCGTGAAAAAAGTGTGTAAACTTTTAAAAATTCTTAGCATTTAAAACAAAAAGACGAAAACTACCCGGTTTTTGCACAATTATGATGCAGTTATGAGAGTTGATGGATAAAGAGCAAATATGAACCAAGCAACACGTCCTGAATTCAAATGCAATCACCTGTTTTTTTAGGTGGCCGAACCGTTTCAGCAACTCATACATAAAAAACTAAGTTGAATCGATCAAGTGACCTTGCAAACTGAAGCTAGCGAGCACAATCGCACGATCCGGAGACACCAACAGACGCCCTTCAATGATGTCCGACTTCATGTGCAGGAAGTAGTAGTATCTGAATAAAGAAACGGTCAGTATTTAGTTGATGCATTGCAACAACATGCAACCACTTCTGACAAACAATCCGTCGTAGATGGGATTTCCAAGACATTTGGATTTCAGGCTGTGTATCGTGGTTCTTACTGAACATGAGCTGATAAAACTACAAAATCAAAATTGTGTCCAACCTAACTTGATTCGTAGAATCTAACTTTCAAGCATGCAAATCAAAAATTAAAAAACAAACACATAACAGATCCCTATATCATATAACACAGCAGTTGCTCATTCCATTCCACCCACGAATGTGTTAACGCCATAAACTCCACAAACCAAAACAAGTTCATGCTTGAATAGTTTGATCCGAAACAAAAAAACTAAAATCAAATATTATCTTTCTTATTGAGTGTGTCGTATGCACCGAAACATTTAAAAAAACCTTTCCCCTATCACAAAATTGTATTTTTTTCATTATTGACAATCTTCCAAAAATTAAAACGTCTAAAAAGTGTATCCTCTTTCATCCCCGTGCAACACAATAACATGTCACTGCAAAAAGTACCACCGAATAAAAGTCCAAACGAAAAAGTGTGCTCACTTTTACAAAACTAAGACCTAGTGAACTTTCTCGCTATCGTCTTTCGTAAGTTAAAAACACAACACAAACCCGTTCTGAAAACTCCAGCATAAAATCAAGCGCCCCTCAATAGGAAGGACAGTGCACTGCAACTGTGAAACGCATAAAAACGTGCAAACAGCAAACACAACACACCCTAAAGCTCAGAAAGCACACAAAAGCACACGTGTTTGTATCACACTGTCGCCAAACAATCGACCATTTACGTTCACAAAGTTCACTTCATGTAAACAATGGTTTTAGAATTCAACGCACACTGTACGATTACGACCAAACCTTCATCTGACGAGCCTTTCACAAGCAAAGCAATCACCCCAATGCCAAACATTGAAAACACCACCAGCTTTGCCAGATTTGGAAAGTAAAGCCACTCAATTTTGTTAAAACACCAGTTTTCTGGTGTACTAAACACTTTTTCAAGCAAATCGCTAAAACTTAGCTCAGATGCGGTTGCCAAAAAGACGAAAAGCTGAAAAGACGTCAGACGTGAATTCAACTTTCACACGCACACATCCACCAGAGCACAGCATACAGCAAGCAGGCATCAAACAAGGCAGCCACGGCAGCGGGGTGTTTCATGCGAGCATCAGTAGCCTTCGTGGCTTTGTGGAAAGTTTACGCTGGTTAAAAACACAAATGATACGAAGAATGCGATGCACACTAAGTCCAAAGGAGAATCCCCATCGGCGTCAATGTGGCTTCTTTTGAACGCATGTTTTTTTGAAACACGAACGCAGAAATGCCTTTTGAATAAAATAACATTCGAAAGCCGCAACAACGAAATTTTCGAATTCACGGCCATTCAGGGATATAGGCGGCCGACAGCTAGTGGAAAAAACGAAAAACAATCGAGATACAGGCTGGGAATCTAATACCAGATGCTCGTCGCAGCTGGTCCAGCAGGTCAAAGCGGGACAACGACAACCCGAAGGTAATGGCTCGAACGGGCCGCTAAGTCGTGCGCACATGAAACACCGGTGATTGGTTGGCACACCGTCGGGTGTCTGCATCCATCCGGGTCTACAAACTCAAAAAAGCGTGCATTCGCCACCGACCTCGCGGCATCATCGGTGAGCGCGTGCACGTGCGGCGTGTGAAAGAGCACGGCCAACTGCAACTGTGCACCGCCGGCCGTCGCCCCCGCCGCGCCACCCTGTACACCGTTGCTGTACGGCGACGACGGACATTTGTCGAGCTGCTTACGCAACGGCTTGTCCAGCTCCACCCAGCGATGCAGCTTCGTGCGCGCCGACTTCATGCGTAGACCGAAGTAGACGCTCTGTGGTTACGAGGTTATTTGGTAATTGTGGACATTCGTTATCGTTAGCGACACAGGCCCGATCGAATCAACAACAGCTTGAAAGCATATTCATAGACTCACGCGCGCTGAAGCGCATGCGCCACTGTACCATGTGTTTGTTTCGTGAATGTGTAGCGAGTGACGCCGGCGCTTCAAATTCCAAGAATGACACTTGAGGAAAGACTTGCTATTTTCGGTTGGTCGTTGGAATTGCAATGTCATGTCAGTGCAGCAAACAGTGCCGTTCTACTCTGCATGCAATATCTTTTGGTTTGGTGCCGCGCCTCAATGCGCGCATAGATGGGTAAGCAGTCGCATGCACGACGCGGGAATTCAAAATTGGCAAACGGATCCGAGTCTCCTAAATAAGGCCGGGTCACTTAGACTATTCTGAATTACCACATACAGATTGAAACTAGTTTTCTTTTACGTTCACAACCGCAGTGAGTCGCAGGTCTTAATGAACAGATCATAGTACAGCACAGCTGACCTGCAGAATGTCGAGCCTCTGGCAGATGTAGTCCATGCAGTCCTGTCCGGTGCTCTCCGTGGTCAGCGTGCACTGCAACAGGCGCTGCGCCTCCACCAGCTCGATCGTCACCACGTACACGTCGCGCGACAGCTCGTAGTGGCCGTGTCTGCGCAAAGCAAGCAGCGTTGTTGTTGTTGTTGTTGTTCGGATTTTTAGGCGATGTTTTTAGCCAGGGCTAACACCCAGAGAAGCGTACAGAACGCCATTGAGTAGGGCGCCCATCGAGTTTTCTGTCATTAAGTGCCTATACACCCCTCGGCGGGGCTCGATCCCCCGAGCGCACAGACAACAGTCTAACGCACTACCACCAGGCCACGAGGGTGACAGTAGCGTTTTACAACAGTGCCATGAACTGATGCTCACGTAACACTTGTCGATAAGCGATAGACAAATAATGGACAAGACAGACAGATTCTGTCAATTTCATTTCAGCCAGAACTGTGACAACTGACAACGACGCGTGAAATCGGTTGGACCGAAGTTTACTGACCGAGATTTTACCACGGAAAGTTAACAATTTTCACAAACACTTCATCAATTGGTCTGTGGGCTGTGCAAAGAAAAGTACCCCCTCTTTTAATTCCAAACAAATAGCCAGGGTTATTTTGGACACACACTGGCACAAAAAAAACTATTCACAGAGTGATCTGTCACGATCAGTATACGCACGAGAAAACACGCAGACAGCGCAACGAAAAAAAAACCAAATCAAATATAAAAAAAACATCGAAACCGCACCGTTTTCCAAGTTTCAACTTGAGAGGCATCGTTGACACTGAGGTCAGCTCGCTTGGCCTCAGCCAGCGGTCACAACACAACAACCAACACCGGAGACGGAAGGACAGTTTCTTCTCTATTATTTCCACTTAGGTCGTCGTCGTGATCGTGAATCGTTCGCGCTGCAAAAAATAGACTCCAACGCATAGCATACTTGTTTTAGTCCGGAGCGGGGCAGTACCATCATAGTTGTTCCAGGGCCGAGGGGTTGGGGCATAGTTGTTCCAGAGCCGAGGCATAGTTGTTCTAGGGGGGGGCCTGGGGGGGGGCCGGCCCCCCCCAAAAAAATTTCGAATCTATCTCTATCAAACAGGTTTTTTCGGCTCAGCTATTATCAATCTAAAAAATTTTCTCAGCCAGCTATCTATCTGAAAATTTTTGTCTTCGAAGACATAAAATGAGTTATTTTTAACCAAAATTGACCATTTTTGCTCGTAATTCTTAAAAATTTCGCTAATTTTAGGTAAAATACGCTTTATACTTGATTTTTAGTGTATTTTTAGCATTATTTTGCTGTTTTTATAGCTTTTTAGCGTTTTAGCTATCTATCTATCAAATTTCAAAATTTTGACCGGCCCCCCCCCAAAGTCACATGCCCCCCCCCCGCGGCCCCTTCCCCAAAATTTTCCAGTTATCTATCTATCTAGAAAATTTTCTCCAGCTATCTATATCGGCCCCCCCAACCCCTCGGCTCTGGAACAACTATGAGCCGAGGGGTTGGGGGGGGGGGGCGATATCGATAGCTGGAGAACCTTTTCCACATAGATAGATAGCTGGAAAATTTGGGGGGGGGGCGCGGGGGGGGCCATGTGACTTTGGGGGGGGGCGGTCAAAATTTTGAAATTTGATAGATAGATAGCTAAAACGCTAAAATACTATAAAAACAGCAAAATAATGCTAAAAATACACTAAAAATGGTTGGTATTTTTATTTAAAAATAGCTCCAATTCTTTTTTCGATATTTCACGCTCTAGTTTTGTTTGTGGTTTGTAATTGTCTGGCAGTGTAGCAGAAATCCGAATTCGGGTGTTTTCGTTGCAGCAACGCAACAGAAAGAAGAATGTCGAAAAATGTTCATGTTTACGTTAACCAAGCGAAAAAAATGTTCTAAAATTTCTGCTGCTATCTGGTTTTTGGAAAACACGACGGCGACTAGACGACATTGGTTTGTTTCGTTTGCAATCAAATGTCGAATGACTCGAATTTCGGTGGTGGTGGTGGTTTGTTTGTTCTCTGCTTCTGTTCGACGACGACTGTTGCATATGGGCGTCGCAATGAAGTGCATTGTTGTGTTTGTCGGTTGGTGGTGGTTGTTGTGATCTTTCACAGTGACACTGCTCGCCGCTAACGTTGACACTCTTAATTGAAAATTGACAAAACCAGTTATGTGGTCAACGTTAGTCATTTTTGCAGTGACGTCAGTTTCAAAAGTTTCAAAAGCAGTTGTCCATACACTTGGAAGCCAAATGAAGCTTAACTAAATTGAAATGCTATGTTCGAACGCGAAAAGCATCGCTGAAATGATGACTGTGTTTTCGCTTCAGCGCACACCGGCCTGCTGAAAACAGTTGACTCGGGGGCCATCTCACCGTCAGCGTCGAGCACTGAACACAAGCCAGTTGTTGAGGTCGGTGGATGCGTGAACTGAACGGACAACAACGACACACAAACAGTGCACCCCGGTGCTGCGGATCGACGCCCGTCTGGTTCTGGCAGCAACGGTCACAAGTAGTGTTGTTAAATAAAAATCGATTTTTTTTCAAAAAGTGAAAAACAAAAAGTCAAAAATGCCGATTTAAAAAAATTCAAAATTTTTTATATGCTCTGAGAACCACAGTTTTGTCAAAATTTTTCGAAAGTTCAACAGTTTTTTTACATTACCTTGTAGCACCGTCAGCAGTCGATTTTAAACCGTTTTACCGACTGATTTTAGGTTTCAACAACTTCTGAAACGAAGTGTTTGAGCGTCGCAAAGCTTGGCTTACCATTGCAGATAAAATGACAATTCGCTTCACAGCGCTACGTTGTCTGGTTTCTGTTTCGTGTCGTGTCGTGGCGACGTCATCAGAATTGATCGAATTTCAAGCCGGTAAAGCGCCATTCATGGGGTTTGAAGCGCGCTGACGCGCTTCACTTTGCTACACATTCACGAAGCAAAAAACAGCGCGCTTAAGCGTGCGTCAGCGCGCTTCAGTTTTAGAGCACATGCACGTTCACGGACGCGCGCGCTGACGCGCGCTGACGAGCTTCATCATGAATTAAGAAATGAAGCTGCGTCAGCCGCTGCGGCTTTTTAGGTCTTTTGCCCATTCACGAACGCGCGCGCTGAAGTGCGCAATCATGAATGATGAAATGAAGCTGCGTCAGCCGCTGCGGCATTTGATGTCCGGACATCAAATTTGTGTGTGCAAAATCACTGAATGGGCCTTAAGCTTTCTTTCATTTGAACTGGGATAATTCGTGGCGTTTTGGGGGTCAAAACACAAGAAGAAGCATGGTAACGGTTTGAAAAAGGGTAAATGAGGTCACCAAAACAAAATCTGGAATGTTCCGCCATACGGGTGTTGTTCGGGAGGCGCTTGCACGTCAAATTGTTGTTCTTCGAACTCCCTGATTGATTTAGCCCAACTTTGATTTTCAAATTGTTTTAAATTTTTCTAAAAAAAACAAAAATGACGATGTTTTTTTAAACAACCCTAGTCACAAGACACTACCAGAATACTGCAGCTAACTGATGGTCAAGCAGCAGCAGACTGTCGCCAATCCAATCACTGGCTCACAGCAGGCCTGTTGTTGTTTTATGGCCTGAAATGAGTCGCCATCAGCAGGTTATTAGTAATTTGCCCGCATGTAACAACATTTTAAAGCTCTCCTGTCTTATTTCCGTCTTGTTTTAGGTAATAAGCATGATGAAGCTCGATCTCGACCAGTCAAATAAAGACACTTCGTTCACCACGCCCGAAGAAACATTCACACAACAGACGAGGATGAACCCGCACAATTCACGGTTGCACCGGTCAGCTTAGTATTGTTTTGTGAATCTGGCGCTAAAACTCTTGCACGATCAACCGCAATTCTAGCGTATAACTCGAACTGATCAAATTTGCATCGATCGGATTCGATTTATTTTGCGATGGATCCAGTCAGATTTCTTTTTCCAACGTCCAAGTGTAGTTTTGTTTATTTTAGCAGAGCGAACAACTGCCCGAGCCGATCAAAGCGTCACTGCAATCGCAGAGCACCGGCGCACAAACACAAACGTACGAGCAAGCGTTCACCGTGAAAATCCACAACGGCGCCAATCGAATCTGGCTGCACTCTGCCGTCTCCGGCCGGGACAGTGATTTCGTTGACCACCTCTGCGAGCAGTGATCGCTGATGCTCTGCCATGATTCCGATGCTGACCCGACTTTGTGCTTTTTAACAATGTTCGATCTTTACAGCCATTTGGACTTGCCAAACACACAAGCCGTTAACATGCTATCTGTAAACAAAAGCTGTATTGTGTAGAGAAACTAAATGTTGTTTTGCACTTTTATATTTCACATTTTTTTGTGGTGATTCACTTTTTCAGCGTTGTTATGTGCTTTTGTTTTCGTTTGGCGCCACCATAAACTTAATTATTGCCACCACACAGTCACAGTGTTGCTGTAATGTTGTTATTGTGCGTAAAAACGCATTTTTTAGTTTTGTTGTGCTGTATGTTTGGTATTCAACTTTTTTACAATGTTTTAAGAGTTCTGCTGCAAGTTCAAAGGCCGCTCTGCTGGCAAATGCCTCCTGTCGACTGCCACTCTTTGATGGTATCACACAAATCAGGACGGGGCGTTTCGAGAAGGCCAAATCAGTCGGTCATCTGAAACGAGCGTCAGTCATTTACTTGCATTGGTAGTCAAAATGGAGACTAGTGCAGCGCGCATTGCCGTGGACCCATGGTGCTGCCGAAGTTTTTGCTTGTGTGCTCGGGACTGACACCGCGAGTGCTGAACACCGTCTTGCAATTTCGACCGCGGCGACCATGGGCTTGTCAGTTGTACACTGGTGACACACTCGCTCATGTATGACCTATTTTTTCAAACGTGTCCCACTGAAATGACGTCATGTGCCGCCAAACATGCGTTTGCCGTTCACAGCAAACCAGACTTTCAGTTTAGCCGATTTCTTCCCGTAAACAAATGTTGATTGTCGAATCAGTCTCACCAAACTGACATTAGTGCCTGTACTTTGATAAACGGGCGTTTCTAAAGCAAATGACGTCATTTTAGTTCGGACACGTTTGAATAAATCCACAATACATAAACAAACACACAAAGTGATCGACTCAACGAACGTGGTGAGAGCGCATCAAACGCAGCAGCCAGCAGTCAGTGACTCCGATGCCATAGCAGCCCATTTGCAAAGGCTCCAATCGTCTTGCGTTCGCCGAATCCAACGCAGACGTCGTGACCGCCAGGTACGCTTGCGAGTAATTCGATTTGAGAAAGAACGTGCGTAACACTTAAAGCGAGCGCAGTTTACGCAGCATTGGTCGTGCACACGAAGGACAAAGTGGACAGTGGTGAATCCGATTTGAATCTGCACTGTTGTGTTCGCCTCGGCTCGCTTGGTGCCACTGCTCGTCGTTGATGCCGTTTGAATCACAGTGACGCTGGGCACACATCCAGATTCGATCTTGGCCCGCACGGTTTTCCACTTTGTGTGCCATGTCGCCTACCATCTGGCCTGACGTGGCATGCACCGGAGAAAAAATGACGTTTGAAAAAAAACAATGACAAGCGTCACTGAAAAATTCAGCGAATGAAAAAATTCCAAAAAAAACAAGTGAACGTGGTTGATTCATCTTCGTTTGCATTCTATCCTGGCCAACATTTTTCGTTTTTACTTGGTGAGAGTATTGATTTGATTGTTTGGTTCCATAAGTGAATACTCAAACCCAATCTGTCAGACCCGTCGCACGCAGATCCACAAAGCCAATAAAATCCGTGTTACGAATCCGTTTTAAACACAAAACCAATCAATGCTTTGTAACTTCTTGCTTTTTTCGTTGTTTCTGTCTTCGTTCCCGCCTTTCTTGTGTGTTACGCTCGCGTGCACGTGCACTGTCACTTAGACTCCGCCCCTCCTGTGTTATAGTGGAGTGGACCACCACCACCGTACATGTACTTTTAAATATGAAGCCGTA
>JASANC010003838.1:0-76111 GCA_030248135.1 Theristus sp. LFF4_11
GTTGTTTCAAGATGTCAATTGTGTCATATGATCGTTGATTGAATTGCTTGAGTCAATGAGCAGAAACCTGAACGCTCGTTCCCGACATCAAAATTTAGTGGATTTGCGTCTGTGATTTTTTTGTTGTCGTTAAAATGAATGTGAGCGTCGCACGGAAAACGGAGAACGACATCAAAATCGGTCGGTTCGGTTTTAATTCAACCTTTTTGATTGTCGTTTTATTTGGGGTTGGGTGGGGGGGGAGCAGAAAGTGAAGTTGAAGCATTTGGCTCTGCAACTTTTGTTCTCAGCAAAATATGCGGTTTTGCACATTCAAGTGGAAACACAAAGGTATGTGCAAGTCAGCAAGTTGCAACCCTGTGACGTAAGTTGCCTGTTGATTGGCTACTTTTATGTATGAATCTAGGCTCGACTCGCTGATTGCCCCCATTTGTTTCTTCTGACTAGCCAATAAGCGCTCGAGAACCAGATTTTGGGCGCAGAAATGGCATAAACTTGTAGTTTCATTTCATCAGTTCAGTTTTTTTCGGTTTCAACTCTTTGAATACTTCTTTGGAACTGAAAGTCAACATGACCACTGTCTGTATCATCCGTGCGAAGTGTGGTACCGTACCAATCGATAAAACTACGTTTCTTTTCAGTTTATCTCCGTTGTATAAGCATAGTTGCTGCGTCTTCGTTGACGCCAGTGCTCCGCTTGGCTTGGTATGAACAACTGCTTTTTGAAATATGCGGCGTTTCCGACATTCGTTTCATTTCATGTTTGGCTACGAGAAATAATGAGACTGCGCCTGACCAAAGATGCCATCTGCGATTACAGATGCTAAATTAAAGCTCTGAAACGTTCAACATTTATTCATTTTGGTAAAAAGAGAAAATTAGAAATTGATTTGTTAACCGAACGCGGGTTGCACGTGACAACAACAAGTCATTTTCTACAAACAAATCAATCCGAAAAGCGAAGAAAAACAGTGCTTTACGCCATAAACACCGTGCTAATGAGCGTAGGTTGCAAAAACATTGTGTTCACAATTGAAAAAGGTGCGCTTCTCGCTTTACCACTGAAACTTTTTTCGCTGAGAAAAAGTGCAGATGGGAGAGCGGGAGGGAGACACATGAACGTTCTTGGCGGTCCATTGTGTTGTTTCACACAAAAACTCATAGTAGTATCCAAACACGGTTTCATTTTCCATGAAAATGAAAAGAACACCAATCAGATTGTCGTATTCAAGATACAACCCGTCAGCACGTCACGCTGATGCAACCGTTTTTTGAATGCCCGCATATTTGAAGCTTCTGGCTGTTTTGTGACACACTCCCTGTCCCTGTCTGCCATACCAGACTGAGTGCTGGGTAGTTGTTGCGCCCCTCCCCGCCCGTCTATAGTCAAAAACTGTTGTCCTGAAAAAAACCCGAAATGCATTATTTATCAGTTTTTCAGTGTGCTGTGGTTTACGTAAAACGTGCGTGCGTGCGTACATCTGGATTTGAGCAACAAACGTGCGGCACAAAAAAAACTAAACTGGTTTTTAAGCAATTTTTCGTGTTGTTGTACGATTTTACACTGATTACAATAAACTATAAACGTTGCCAAAAAAAGTTACTCTGCTGTCTGTGTTGCACTTTGCCAATTTTTTTTCAAAATAAAATACCCAACGAAAACAAACTCGCAAAATTTATTTCAACATTTTTCAACAGCAGAGAAGTTCAAAAAATCACCAATACTTCTTGTGCAGATAAACCAAACACAAAAACGATCCATCAGACAGAAGAACCCAAAAACAACAGGAACAGCGTTCAAATTTTGTAATGGTTTTTCTCAGAACAAAACAGAACGAACACACGTTGATTGGTTGAATACGCCACGCACCACCCAATCAGCGCACAATCATGACTCGCAAACACTTTTGTCCGTTAAGAATCCGCAACAAAACATCAGAAAAGAAAAAAACAATGACACTACATCTGATTGTAAATAAGACAACTGGGTAAAAGAACATCATATCACCGAAAGAAACTCAACTTTTTTCTTTTTCTCAAAATCTTTTCAATCGGACACTCATTCCATGTTACACAAAATGCTAAACTACAACCGGCCAATTAGTGTGTCTCGAAGAAAACAAAAGCAACGACAACACCATAAACTTTAGATCCACGATAAAAATACAGGCAAAAACATGAAGGTTAGACTGACAAACAACAACAACAATTACATAGAAAATACCGGTTACATTGATACTCGCAAAAAGCAAACAAGAAAAGCTAAATCTTGGCTATGAAAATCTGTCACAGTGGAGAAAACAACAAGAAAATTCACCTCGTATAAGATTTAACGAAAAAGGAGACAATTTTACGGTTCAAAAGTTATTACGACGCTAGAAAACACAGTGACTAAAAATGAAAGTGATGAATACCGAGAAATAAAAATCAGAAAATGAAAAAACGTACCCCACTTTGTGTTCTACAAATGAAAAGAATCCGTATTTTTTCGGGTTAAAGTAACATGACAACTTGCGACCACGAACGTTTGTGTATCCACTTAACGTCTGGTTATTGGAACTTCCAGACTGGGAACAGTGCCTTGTCTCAAACGCGGCTGTTCTTCCCTATCTGAGAAGTCCTGATAAACAGACAATAACACTACAAAAAAAGAAAGAAAACCTGACGAGACGAAAAACTAACACGTTTGAACCCTAAAATCGGTGTTTTTTCAGAATGTAAGCGACACTTGAACAAAAGAGAAATCGCACGTTGAAACACGACGCAAAATACCAATACAAACTAGAAATGAATACATTTTATGTCGAATTTTTATACGCTTTTATCGACAGAGAAATGCTTTTCGAATTTTCTTGTGAATGAAAAGTGACCAGAAAAGAAAACAACAAAAACTACCACTATGAGTAGTGCAGAAATGGCCGTAACGTTTTTTCAGCTAAATAATTTGTTGCTAGAAATTCTCGCGCGAACAATAAACAACAGAAACGGCTGGAAACAATATTACCAATAATGAATTGGCAGTAACCGAAAATTTATGATACACGGTTTTCTTTGGATTGATATATCCAGATAGATGTTGTGCAATTTTGCTGAATTTTCACTAAATCTACTACTAACAATGAGTTCTTCTTGATGATTCTGGTTAGATTTCAAATTTGCACAATCAGTTTTTTTCAAAAATTTTATTTTTTGACATTTTTGCGCTTACGACGCATCGAACTTCCAAAAAAACGACACTGTCTGACAAATTCGACCGGGACATCGATGCGGAGGCAACCGAAGTTCGCATAAAAAACGTACACAACGAAATCGAGAATGCAACAAACGAACCACAACAGATGAATGATCTGAAAGAAAAAACTTACTTATCTTCAGCCAATCAATAAGTAAAAACTAAGAATGTTGAAACTGGAATCAGACCATTGGCTACGTGTGTTGTTTTGTGGATAAAAGATGTCTGGGAGCTGGCAGAAACCGTTTTTTCGAAGCCGAGCAATGAAGCCGGTTTTTCCCGAATTTTTCCCCTTAAAAACTTAGAACTATAAACAACCAATTAGGTTAGCTCCTTCAGGAATCACAACCAGTGTGCGAACCTATGGAGATGGGGTACCTCGGTGGCGAGCCCGCAAAAAAATAAATTGTAGGCTGAACAGCGACCTGCGGGCTTAGCAGCAGCGGCCCCCACTGAAACGCCAATTATTGCTGATTTTGATCTGTTCATGCGTGCGGACTGAAAAAAGCGTTGACAACCGGTTCCCACATGCTTGCGGGCTATAAGACGGGACACCGGCTTGCGGTCTCGACATGGTACCCCACATGGGTTCGCACGGGTCTGATTACAACCAATCTCTTTGAAAACCAGCTAACCAACCAGCCAAAAACCAAAAATCTCCCTTAGAATTCACCCACCATGATGAGCGGAGAGCGTGGTCACACACGAAATGACCCAAAACAAGAGAGCAAAAAACAACAACGACAGACGCAGCAATCCAGAGATTCATTCGACCGGAATTTTCACTGTTCCTGATCGAATTTTCTCGATGATGTCGTGCGGGTGCTGCCCGTCGACCGTGCAGCCGACCTGCGATGAAAAAAAATGGAAATTGTTTTGTTTTGTTGTTTCCAGACATGGAATTGATTGACAATGACTAAAGTTGTTTGGAGCCAACATCAGACAAAGATGCGCAGCATAGACAGAGGTGGACCTTTGAAGGTTGACACCTTTAAACAGAGGTTTGAAAAGATGGTTTTATTCTTGCGCTCCATTCCACACTTAACCCGCTGGCTCTCCACTGTTCATAAAGACCACTGAAAGGCGGTCGAGTCAAGTCACAAAAACACTGGGTCACGTTTAGTAAAGCAGCACTCCAAGGGAGCTGCGTGTTTGCGTTCGGAAGCTGGCCACATGTGCAGGTTCAATTCCATCGTGCAATCGCAACAGTAGCGACAATGAACATCAACCAACAACGACACCGAAAATACGTGCACAACGACGCTGCTCCTACACAGCCAGCGTCCACACCCGAGCGAGCCGGCTCGATCGGCCAAATTGCGTCACCACATTTCCCATCGTGGGCCATGAACAACAACAACACCGAAAATACTACAAGCGACTGACCGATTGGCAGGTGCCGAGGATCTCCTTGACGGTGCCCTCGAGCTTCTTCGCCATCGATCTCGGCCGCATGTACCGCGCGATGTTGATCACTTGATCGAGCGACATGTTGCCGTGGTGGCGCGCTGGAAAACAAAAAAATCACGAAATGAAGAAAAAGTGAAACCTGTAGCCAACAGGCGAAAGTACATCTTGCAAAAAGCCTTTCTAATTGTGTTTGGATACGACACGGACCACCGCGGACCGATTCGCTAAACGTGAAGCTGAAGTCGGGATCGGAGAGACTGGAAAAGTTTGACGCTAAACCTAAAATGCCAGCCCCACAGTCTCTCGCACGGGTCTGGTTTAGGGGTGGGTCGGTATAAAAAACGGTTTTTTTCGGTATAAAAAACGGTATAAAAAACGGTTTTTTATACCAGCGCCAAAAAATGGCCAAAATAAATTACCTTTTTTTTCCCCCATTTTTTTTTTTTTTTTTCTTTTTTTTTTCCCCCGGACCCACATTTTTTTTTTTTTATCACTCAAACCTTGCACATCCATTTCAATTTTCATTTTCGCCACTTCATAACTTGATGTTCTGGAGAACACAATTCACGCTCTTGGTATAAATAAAGCACCCTGAGACCCGTGCCTCTCCTTCCATGTCCCATCTCGGTCGACCGCCAATGGGCTGGCTCTGGTCGGCGTTCGCTTTATTTTCCAGCTTTGTTCTTTGTTTATCTGTTCAAGTTTGGTCTACATGGCAATGTTGTGTTTCGTAGTTTAACAGCTTCACGCTTTTTCCGCTTTAAATCTGCCGCTTGCGCTTTTTATGCTAGTTCTTTTGTTGACAAAGTGAAGAAACTAACACAGCAAAGATTTGGTTATTTTTCAGAATTCGGTTAAATTTTCAACAATAAACGAGAAACGCCGCGATATTTATTCAGTCAAATTTCTTGAAATTTTGTGTCTTTGAACTCGGAAATTGCTCAAAGTTTTGTTGGTGATGTCTTCTTGCTGTTGTACTGGTGATAGTGACCCGAATCTCCATCTGATTTTTTTTGCTCTTTCAATTTTGTTCTTGGTTCACTTCTTTCGTCTGTGCGGGTTCGTGATTTCTGTGATCTTTTGTGTTTAGAAATGCGGTAAAGTTGTTGTGCAGTTACATATCTCTCGATCGTGTCAGTTCAATTGATTTGCATGTATCACATTCCTTGCTGTTGCACATGTCAATCTGTCTTGAGTTAGCTTTTTTGTTTTAAACTCGCATCTGATAATTTTTCTGATGCTGCATTCTCTCTAAGCGCCACCGATTCAAATAAAATCAAGATTGGAATACGTTTCCATTGAAACACATACAGTTTCTGGCTAGAATTGTGGTCTTTTACTCATTATTCAGCGGTTTGCGTAAAATCAGAGTACCAGAAATTGTCGCAATCACAGGATTCTTCAGATACTGGGTCGGTAAAAAAACCGGGTATAAAGAACCGGACGCGGTATAAAAAAACCGTTTTATATACATGGATTTGAAAAAAACCGTTTTTTACCACCCCTACTGGTTCTGGTGGTCTTCATTGAATGGAGTTTTTTATATTTGCGCAGTTGAAAAATTCTGTGCAGCCGTTACAATAAAGGCAAGCTGCAGAGATACAAGAGTCGTGGTTCAATATGATTCAAATGAAAAACAGTATTTTCAGGAAAAAATAATAATAAAGTTTTTTTTCGACAATCCAAATCTCTCTTTACAATGCCATATTCACACTCTCACACTCACAATTTCTGCCGGTGTTTCTATCGTGCTCTAAATCGTTCAACTCGCGCGAAATCAACGACGCCGCCGACGGGACGACCTCGATTTTCGCCTGTCTGTTCTGGACGGTCAGCTTGCAGGTGACCTTCATGCCGCGCCACTCCGCCGTCGCCCGCGCGATGTCGTAGCACAGTTGCTGCGGTGACTGCAGAAAACGGAGAAATGCGATGTGAATCATGTGTGCACGGTGTTTATGGCGTAAAGCACTGTTTTTCTTCGCTTTTCGGATTGATTTGTTTGTAGAGCGACTTGTTGTTGTCACTGTGCAACCCGCGTTCGGTTAACAAATCAATTTCTAATTTCTCTTTTTTACCAAAATGAATAAATGTTGAACGTTCCAGAGTTTAATTTAGCATCTGTAATCGCAGATGGCATCTTTGGTCAGGCGCAGTCTCATTATTTCTCGTAGCCAAACATGAAATGAAACGAATGTCGGAAACGCCGCATATTTCAAAAAGCAGTTGTTCATACCAAGCCAAGCGGAGCGACTTTCGGCGTCAACGAAGACGCAGCACCAACTTCGCCGCCCATACAACGGAGATAAACTGAAAGAAACGTAGTTTTATCGATTGGTACGGTACCACACTTCGCACGGATGATACAGACAGTGGTCATGTTGACTTTCAGTTCCAAAGAAGTATTCAAAGAGTTTCGTGAAACCGAAAAAAACTGAACTGATGAAATGAAACTACAAGTTTATGCCATTTCTGCGCCCAAAAATCTGGTTCTCGAGCGCTTATTGGCTGAGTGAATGAAACAAATGGGGGCAATCAGCGAGTCGAGCCTGATTCATACATAAAAGTAGCCAATCAACAGGCAACTTACGTCACAGGGTTGCAACTTGCTGACTTGCACATACCTTTGTGTTTCCACTTGAATGTGCAAAACCATATTTTGCTGAGAACAAAAGTTGCAGAGCCAAAATGCTTCAACTTCACTTTCTGCTCCCCCCCCCCCACCCAACCCCAAATAAAACGACAATCAAAAAAGGTTGAATTAAAACCGAACCGACCGATTTTGATGTCGTTCTCCGTTTTCCGTGCGACGCTCACACTCATTTTAACGACAACAAAAAATACAGACGCAAATCCACTAAATTTTGATGTCGGGAACGAGCGTTCAGGTTTCTGCTCATTGACTCAAGCAATTCAATCAACGATCATATGACACAATTGACATTCTGAAACAACTGAGAAATTGAGAATGAGAAAAACTCAATTTCCAAAAAAACAGAAAAAAAGTTCGTCGTCGCGTCCGACGGAATTATAGTTCTCAAAGCATCAAAGTAGCAACACTATCAAGAATAAGGATCCCTCGACATCGGCCGATAAATTTATTAAAGGAAGACTATAAAAACCATAGTTGTTCCAGAGCCGGGGGTTTGGGGGGGGGCCGATATAGATAGCTGGAGCAAATTTTCCAGATAGATAGATAGCTGGAAAATTTTGGGGGGGGGGGCCGCGGGGGGGGGCATGTGACTTTGGGGGGGGGGGGCCGGTCAAAATTTTGAAATTGGATAGATAGATAGCTAAAACGCTAAAAAGCTATAAAAACAGCTAAATAATGCTTAAAACATGCTAAAATCAAGTATAAACGCATATTTTAACTAAAATTAGCGAAATTTTCAAGAATTTCGAGCAAAAATGGTCAATTTTGGTTAAAAATTGACTCATTTTATGTCTTCGAAGACAGAAATTTTCAGATAGATAGCTGGCTGAAAATTTTTTTCAGATAGATAATAGCTGAGCCGAAAAAACCTTTCTGATAGAGATAGATTCGAAAAATTTTTGGGGGGGGCCGGCCCCCCCCAGGCCCCCCCCTAGAACAACTATGATAAAAACAAAGGGCAAAATTAATTCGGTTTCTTTTTTTTCATTCTTCAATTTCATCAATTCAAAAAAATACCGTAAAACTACAAAGCTAAACCGGAGCTGGAGCTGATCCCTGATCCCAATGTTTCACCCCTTCAACAAAGCTGTCAATCAAGGCACTTTCACTTTGTTAAAAAGGCTTCACCAGACTTTTACTAACTGATGGTACCCAAGTTTTCCCCGAGGCGCGCCGCATTGCCTCACTACAAAGAGTATCAATTTCATTCCATGCAAACTACGTGCTAAAGGCATAATGTGCTGACATCAGCTGTTTTTTAACGCAATCAAACAAGACTCTGACGAACGGAAGGGACAAACTTATATCGATTAGTAAACGTCTTGAAACAAACTATAATTCCACGTTTTGTAAAAATTTCACAATATGCTGCAGCGGCTGCATCATTGCATCAGCTTGCTTTTTGCATCTGGTTGTTGGTTGGTTCCATTCTATCAGTTTACACAGACCTTCGTGGAGGTATGCAAACAGAACAGGTAAAACGCTAAGACCGGTGGCGAAAAAGCTTTCATTTTTTTGCTATCTTGTCGCCCTTTCACACAAATATTCAGCGGCAACAAATGGCATTGTTTTTTGTTTGACCACTCGGGTCAAATACCGATGGCATTCGACTGTGGCCGACTGACTTTCCTTTGTAATAGCAGGCAACATTTCTGTTGGATAATTCTCCAAATATTTTTAGTGCGGTACGAAACCAATACAAATGGGACAATAAATTCACTTTGCCTTCACGGGGGGGAGATTTTTATTTCCTGGTAGAGAGCATTCATAATCAATCACACAACGAATTCAATGAGTTTTCATTCGTAAATCAGCAATCACACGGTTAGTTTGGTGTTTTTCTGTTCAATGGTCCACGCCTACTCGGCCGCCTGTTGATGTTGTTCTTTCGAGTGTGAAACGACAAACGTGAGCAGTGCCTGAAGAATAAAAAATCAACAAAAATTGTGGTACATCAATGAGTTTCATTGTAGTTTCATCAATGACAAATAAAGTTTTGTTATAAATGAGACTGGATGCAGAGTTGCAAATCCGTGTTCAGATGAAAAAACGTCCCATCCAACCTGGACACACGTCGTCGTCGCCACCATGACGACCATGCTCCTGAACTCCGAGCCTTGGTTCGCCAGCTCGTACTGGAGGAACACCGTGTACATCGCGCCAGTGACAATCATGAACAGCAGATACGTCACGCCCATGGCACCGCCAATCAGACCAAGCAGGAACTCGATCGCCAACGGCACACCAATCGCAGCGCCGAGCAGCGCCGCTCGCTGATTGGCCAGTTTGTCGCCGCCGACGCCGCACACCAGACCGATTCCGGCTGAAATGCAGAATGGCCCGGACCACTTCTATCGGGAGTGAATAAAACCGCGCTAAGGGGTTGAAGAAACGTGCTGAGTAAAACCGGACAGAACAGAAAAGTGCACAGTAGTGACACACGAACGTTTACAAAAAAAGTGACCGTTGCGCTGACGAGCCGGCGGGCACCGCGCGATGCGTCCACGTGGACAAAAAAAGCATAAACGAAACCGCTAACTCGTGTATTTTACTTGAGTGCACAAAAGTTATTGTAAACTCAAGCGTAACCGGTTGATTTTTGCGCGACGATTCAATCAATTCAATCAATCAAAACAAAAAAGCAATGCGGTCACTGACCGGGCAGGAGAACGGTCGGCGGTGTGAACGCCCACAAATAGCGCTCGGAGAGCACGTAGCCGTTGAGGAGGCCGATCAGGACGGACGCCGCGAGCAGCATCATCCGGCGATCGACGTCGCTCTGCTGTTCCAAGTAGAGCACCGTGAGCGCGGGCACAATCAGCCACGCGGTCGCGGCGGCCATGCTACCGCCGAAGACGAGCGAGGTCACCGGCCAGAGCAGGTTGCCGCCGAGAATGTGGCCGACGCTGACGCCGAGCAGGCACAGCGACGTCCACAGGAACACCGGCAGAATGCGGCGCGTCAGCGTCTGATGGAGCAATGTGTGTATTATCTTTCTTATTAAACGTGACCCAATATGCGTTTGTTTTTCAACTGTGCGGCTTTTCCACACATCATTCAGCAGTACTCCGCCTCCTTCACACGCAAAGATAATAAACGGGACGTGGCTTCGGATTGATTCATTAAAAATAATAACGGCGGGACTCAATCTCTAACCAAATCCCGCTCGGGTACTTGGAACCACACGCTGTAGTACAGTACAATATTATCTGATAGGTTTGTTAATCTAAACACCAGTTTTTTGCAATGCAATGACAACATGAAAACTAGACTCAAAAACTTGGAATCCGACCAACCGCCGGGTTGACGGGCTCCATCTTCTGCACGTTCGCCTGTACGCTCTGAATCACCGGCTCGACGTCGGCGCGGATCGCGTTCACGTCGCCGTATTTCTGCTGAAGCGCCTGCAGTTTGGCGGTCGCCAACGGGCCGAGGCCTTGCAACTGGGCCACGATCTGCTGCTGGTATTCTTTGGCCAACTCGACGATCGACTGCGCTCCACTGCCGCTTCCGCCTCTGCCACCATACGCTGCTACGTTACCACCACTGCCGCCACCGTAACCTGCGTCGTTACCACCAGCACTCCCGCCATAGGCTGGTTCGTTACCACCGCCCCCACCACCGTCGCCGCCATACGCTGGTTCGTTACCACCGGCTCCGCCTCCACCATAGCCTGGTGGTGATGCACTTTCAGCGACGGGTGGAGAAGAGGCATCGTCGTCAGTGGCTGGTTGTTGTTGTTGTTGTTGGTTGCTTTCCTGAAGCTGCTGCTGTTCGTCAACATCAATCATGATGATCAGTGGTACAACTTTTGGCTAGGAGTTATAGAAAGAAAAATCAAAAGTCAGACACGATTGCCAGTGAAATTTGAAGAAACTAAAACGCACAGGACAGTGATCGAAAACGGCTCGCTTTTATTTCGTTCTGTGGCCAATTGAGCGACAATTACAGTTGTGCACGGGTGTCCTTTTCTGCATAATTGCTTCTTTGTTTCTTGTAATTGGCCGTCTTCGTTCTTCGTAGGATAATTACCATGTGCTTTCTAACTTTTTAAAGGACAAAAGCTGTGGGGCAGTGGGGAATCTCTGCCGGTAGAAAGCTCCGCATGACAAATGTGCCTCCTCACGTCGTAGGGCGTACGGT
The DNA here is from genome assembly GCA_030248135.1 of Theristus sp. LFF4_11. Classification (NCBI taxonomy): domain Eukaryota; kingdom Metazoa; phylum Nematoda; class Chromadorea; order Monhysterida; family Xyalidae; genus Theristus; species Theristus sp. LFF4_11. The sequence continues at coordinate 11,436 of JASANC010003838.1, forward strand.
CCGCCCGAGAAAAGTAGTTTTTTCGGTTGTGAGTCAATTTTCAGGCTCAATAAACGTGCAGCAAACTTGTTTCATTCAATTTTTCTTTACAGGACAAAAAACTACCAAATTCCAGCAGCCGTAGCCTGCATCAAAGTGCCGCCATTGTTCATAGCATTCCATTATACACGCCATTTAACGTGCCATGCGAATAAAAAATATTGTGTGTGAAAGTACAGTGCATTTCGGTGCACCAGATTTACTGTAGACGCTGGAAGCATTTTTTTGGCAATATGGCAACATCGCTGACATGATATCGCGACTTGATTTTAGTTGTACCGTGCACCTCAAGGAGCATCTGCGGTTAGTCTGGTTTATCGACACGCTGTATTTTTTTCACACAGAATTTTTAATGCTGTAATTTTTAATTTTTATAACACGCTGAATAGCATCGACAATTTGTACATGATATGAACAATGGCAAGCACTTTGGCACTGGTTATGGCATGATATTTGGTAGTAAATTATTGCTGCTCATTAAATACACCAATTTTATTGCATCACCAGTTTGTTTTGCAACACGTTTTAATCAATCACGACCTGCTGGTTCTCGCAAATCACTAAAGAATCAATGGTTGAGATCAAGAAGCGTCTTGATGAAAAAAAACAGAAATAATACACAAAATGTTCAAGCACGAGCACGCCGACGGGGACGCATCCAAACTGAACGCGTCGTGTTGTTCAGCAGTGGATCTAGAATTGGAAACCAGACCTTTTTTCTGGTCTAAGGGAGTGCAAATAATTTGGATTTGCTCTGCTGAAACGTGCATTACGAACCAGATGCCTGGCTGGAGGGCTCCGACGTTTCATCGTTTGCCTCAGTCAGTTTAGCCGAATGGGCAACAAGTTGACCGGAGATGCGAGCTGCAGCTGAAAATAAAAAAAAAAGCTGCAAAAATACACAAAAAGCCAAAGTTCGCACAGGAAACCACTGTTCACCTCTGGGTGCGGTCACTCGGCGTCCACGACCGGCGGTCATCGTTTTATGAAGCGGGCTGGTCGACTGCGGTTCTTTGTCCGATGTGAAAATGCGGACTCGGGCTGCTGAAGTACGGTTCAGACCCGCTGAAAAAAGTTGTCTGCACTTCCAGAGGATACGTTGCAAGCAAAACATTGACATCATCACCGTCAGCTTCATACGACCAACCTTTCGATCGTCCACGGCCCGCGGTTTTTGTAGTTCTTTGTTTATGACTGTTTGTCTGCTGTTCATCGTCCGATTCTATGATCCGTACTCGGCGGGCTGCAGAAGCACGGCTTGGCGCAGCTGAAAATCAAAATCGTATACGCCCAGTAGCACGCAATCCAGTCACTCACAAAGGTCACCATTGGTAAGCTTTTATCGACAAACCATTCGAACGTCCACGGCCGATGTCACGATTTTATTTCCCCGTGTTTTTATTTCCCCGCACGGGAATTTAACCTTGGTGCTAAATCCCCGTACGGGGAATGGACTATGGTGTTAATTCCCCGTAGCCGTTTTAAAAATCCCGTATGCAGTATTTCCAAATCCAGCTGAATACAGGCTGTCACATGCCCACAATACAACGCGAATCCGTGTGCGGTGCAGTGCAAATCGTAGTGTGCATTTTATTCACATGCAGAAATAAGAGGAAATGGAGCACACTTGAGGAAATAAATTTGTCACGTGTGAGAAAGAGGTGCAAAGTGAGTAGCACATGTGCAATTCGAACAACACAAAAAGCAGTGTTGTTTTTAAGAAAAAAACAAAAATAAAACACTTTTGAATAAATAGCATAGAACAAAACAACAACAACGCAAATTGTGTAAATCGAGCAACAATACATGAAATTCAACAGTTTTTGAAGCACAGAAATCATAAATTGGGGGTGCAAGAAGAAGACAGAAAACCAATAATCACGCGTGAATAAGAGTGATCAAATTGAATGGCGTGAAAATTCACGTGACGCTTGTTTTGGCCGCCTTCGACGTGCTGCTTCAGCACCCAATCCGGATAAATGCGATCATTTTCTGGACTTGTCAAATACGTGACAACCTCCTGGTACAGCTGCGGATCCATTGCTTGGTGACTAGCAAAAAAATTGAAGTGCACTTTTAGAACCAAAAAGTAAAACAAAAACACGTTTGAAAATGTTCAATGAGTGAAAACAATCCAACAGAGCAAACGAAACAAAATTGACAGAGAAAAATATAAGTTCACTTTTAAAATAAAAAAGTACAATTAAAACATCTTTGAAAGAGTTGTATGAGTGAAAACAAATCCAGCAAAGCAAACGAAACAAAATGACAGGTAAAAAACCAACCGAACAGCATGAATAAAAAAGTCTGCAAACGCAAAACGGTCCATGACTGGGACATTTTGGGTACAGTATGGCCGAATAAATAAGGCAGCCCGTCAAGGCGGGATCCGTCGCAGACTAGGAGTTGTCTTTTTCAAAAATGCCAACATAACTCCAAATCATGTGTTCAAGGGAGCAAGAATGAACATAATAACACGAAGAATCCATTAGTCTAAAAAAACACGTCAAATTTGGCACACATGTTGGTTTCTGAACGTCTATTTTCTTTCATTCAAATTTCGCGCGCTCCTTGCACCCTGAAAAAAGCTGCCATGTTTACTCGGTCATTCCGTAGGTGTATCGATAACTGTGACGTAATTATGCACCTGGGTGAACATGCCACACTAGTTAGTGAGTGTTTCAATTCTGTGGCCAGTAACCAAAACGTAATTCACACGATACGTGTTTTTCTCTTTGCGTCCACTTTGTTCTCTTTATTTCACATCATTGTTGAAGTGATATTTGTGATACGTTACCATTTGCACCGCACACGGATTCGCGTTGTATTGTGGGCATGTGACAGCCTGTATTCAGCTGGATTTGGAAATACTGCATACGGGGTTTTTAAAACGGCTACGGGGAATTAACACCATAGTCCATTCCCCGTACGGGGATTTAGCACCAAGGTTAAATCCCCGTGCGAGGAAATAAAAACACGGGGAAATAAAATCGTGACACCGACAGTTTTGGTTCTTCGTTTCGGACTGGTCGTTTGCAGCTGTTCATCGTCCGATTCTATGATCTGGACTCGGCGGGCTGCCGAAGAAGCTCTGTGTGGCGCAGCTGGAAATCTAAGTCCTATACGTCCAGTAAGCAGTCACTCACAAAGGTCACCATTGGTAAGCTTTTATCGACAAACCTTTCGAACGTCCACGGCCGACGGTTTTGGTTCTTCGTTTTGAACTAGTCGTTGGCTGTTCATCGTCCGACGAAACAACGCGGGCTACCGAAGCACGGCGTGAAGTAGCTGAAAGTGCGGATTCGCGCATCACAACGATATGTTGATTTGTTGTGAAAAATCTTCACTGGTCCGCAGCTTCAACAGGGAAACCTTTGGCACGTCCACGACTGGCGGGGGTCGTCGTTCTTCGTTCAGCACTGGTCGTCTGTTTTTCAGGGCCCATAAGGGTTGCCGAAGAACGGCGCGAAGCAGCTGAAAAAACGTATCCGTGCATCATATTGAATCTGAATCTGGCAGAAATCTGAATTGGTTACGGGAAAACCTTTGGCTCGTCCACGTCCAATGGTCCCGGCGGCCGTCGTTCTACGTCGAGCGCTGACCATGTGCGTCTCGTCGTTCAATGCTACGACGCGGGCTCGTGGAGCACCTGGAAAGGCCACACAGCTCACTTGGTGTGACATCAACAAAACTGGCACTACGGTACACCTTTGGCACGTCCACGGCCGCGGCGAGCGTTTGTCGTCGTTCGTTGTTTCGGTGGGCGCGCAGCAGGGGGGCGGCGACGTCGTGCGGGAACGGATCGAGAACGAGAACGACGACGCGCGCTCGAGGCAGCAGTGCTCCGGCGACGCCTGACCACCGTCGGAGTTGATGATCGTGAACGCGTGGACGCTGCTGTGGTAGTTGGTCGATGACGACGTCGCCCAGCGGTGGAGCGACGACGAGTTCCGGCACTCTTTGATTGGACAATTTTGCTCGTTGGCGCACGACGACGACGCACAACAGCAGACACCGGCTGCTGCTGCTGCTGCTCTGCATTGTCTCGAACTGAGACGGATGATGTTGATGACAATGAGTACGAAACAAGACGGGCGGGCATTTTCAGTGAGGAACTTTGGGTCTGCTGCGTTAATTCGTAATTGATGATGATAAAAACAATAATCGATTCTTCACGTGAAAATCGAGTGTGCTTTTGGAGTTTTGTAGCGTTTGTGCAGGAGAAGTTTCATATCGTTTGTGCAGCTGTTCAGTGAAAAAAATATTGACGTATATATATTTTACCGCACTGTGATTCAAACGACGGATGGTATCCCAATATTCTCACTGCCTTGATCTTGTTTGTCAATCTCATTGGATTGAACAAATTCGTCGGGTGGCATCGATTACAAAAAAAGTCATTTGTGTGTGTGTATATATCTTTCCAAGTTAAGAGGCTGTCCGCGACCGCGACTCAGACAGCCCGATTCCGGCCAGCCCATTTTTCGACTTTCAGTTTTCGACATTCTGATAGGGGGAATAGTTAGATATACGAAAGAAACTCTCCCAAAAAAATTTTCAGCCCCTAAGACCCACTGTGGCGAGCTGTGGGGCCTTGAGACCGAAGGCAGGTCTTTTTTTTTAAGTTTGAAAAAAAAATCCAAATTTAAAAAAAAACGAAAAAAAATAAAAAAATTTTTTTTTCAAAGCCCCTAACCCTAGGCCTGCCGCCTGCCTGCCTGATCGCCTGACGGGACGGTCACATCGATCCATCATCCGTTTCTGCACCTACGCCATGACAACCGAACTGAAATTTCGTGCGGTTCACAAGCAAGCAGATGATGAGGCGCTGCCGTGAAAGCAAACGCATCATCTGAGTTACTGTTTCCTTTGCCTTTCTATCCTCGTCCTCATCGAAGAAACGCCGACGAACGTTCATTTTTCACCAACGACACGATGCTTTGCGCTCGGTGCAGATTGTTTTCGAGAAGTGCGTCAACGGCGGCGGCGCCGATCCGTTTTGTTCGACAGCGGCATTCGCTCTCAAACGGCACAACAACGACAAGGTTGATTTTCGGTTTCGGCAATCCATCATCATCAGCAGCGACTCAGAGGACCGCTCAACACGGCTGTGGTAATAATCTGCAAAATTTTCAACAACAAATTCAAAGGCAACAAAGCCAGCAGGCCGCCGCCGCCGCTGCAGTTCCGTCGTCCACAGATCCAGCAGAAGCAAATCCAGAATCGACCGTTCTTACTGCACCGCAGCAGTCAGCAACGTCAGCAGATTTCGTCAGCTCCTCTGCTGAAACACGAAACATTGAAGCGGGAAACGCCGAGAGAACGCCAAGAAATTTGTCTGATACGGCTGCTGTGCAAACGTCGATCGATGTGGAGGAGAGCAAAGTGCAACGGCGCTTCTATCAGATTATGGAACGCTATGAGGATCTGATTGGGTTGACGGCCGTGAGAGTGGCGCAGCAGAACTGCCTGGAGGTGCGTTTGTACTGGCGCCGCTGGAAGAGTTTTCGGTGTGTTTGTGATTGTTGGATTGCAATCGATGGATTGGATTTGATTGCTCTAACATTTATTTGCTTTATAAATCACGAAAACGAAACAATAGTGTCGGATTCTGAAGTCCATCAGCCCAGTATTGCCTCGAGACGTGTTCATCGTCTCGTTAGTACCATTCTCCAATATCCACTCGTGGTTTGTGGACAACCGTATGGCAAAACCGTTTTTTTTTTCTCCAGATGGAGCGTCAGTTTCTCGGCGCCCAGGAGCGACGCCGCGAGCGACAGCACGAACTGCGCTCGGTGCAGATGCGCCTGAAGGCGATACACGCGGAGCTGGACAAGACGTCGCGCGGCGAGGATCGATATCTGCACTTGCTGACCGAGGAGCACAACGAGATCAAGGAGGAGCGTCGATTGATCGAGTCGGTCGACGGCATCGAGAAGGATGAACGGCTGAAGTTTCAGGCGTGAGTTTTTGTGTTGTTCGAGAGGGGCACATCACTGATGAGGCCACCCGTCTTCTGCAAATGATGTTGGCCAGGCAGAGAACTACCATACAAATTGGTTGATTCGTGTGTCGTTGATCTCTCGTGTCGTGTGTGGCGCTTGTTCCGTATGGAGTGGGAGCGGGCTGGTCCGGCCGATGTCACGTTTCAGTCGAATGAATCCTGATTGTTTGAATGACGTTAGTTTTGTTTGCTTGATCGTGCACGCAAGATTGAGCAGACAAAACGCGATGTTGGCTTGTTGTAAATATCATCATTTCCTCATGCATTATAATTTGACGTGATCAATGTCGTAAAAAATAAAAGTCTTCGTCCGAAAACCGTGCACTTTCTTCCACAACCGTATTTTTTTCAATATGCGTTTCAATGTGACGTTGCACGGCGGCACACAAAGAAACGTAGCAGAGAAACAAACATGCACTGCTGCGCACGTGTGGTGTGTGTCGGTGCGGTGCGGCTGTTTGCTTCTCACCACCGCGCCGCATTGCCTGGAAATGGAAATTGCGTTTGCGTGCGCGCTGTAATGAGGTGCACAGTTTTCAGACAAGAACGTCACCGACTCTGCCGATTAGTAAAAATAAGAAAAAACCAGTTTTTTTCTCTCGCAGCCTCTCCTCCTACCTACGCGAGAGTCACGAAAAAGAGCGCGAGCGGGCGGAGCGCACGAAATACTGGTCGCTGATTGGCTCGGCGACCGGTGCCGTCATTGGGATCCTCGGCGCCACCATAAACAATCGCCTGCGAATGCGAGAGTTACGGAGTATTGTCACCGATTCGGAGCCGGCAAAAACGCGAACGCTGTTGAGCGAACTCGGCGGACTGGTCGGCACGCAACAGGCGCAGGTACGATCGTTTTCTGTTTTTTTGGTTTGGTGTTGCGACTCGATGCGTTTGGCCAGACATGGAACGAAAATTAGTGTCATGCCTGATGCGGCAATTCAAACTTGCCTAAAGTGGGTCGGAGACGGATTTTGACTCAGGTACTCGGGACACAAATGTTGAATTCCCGCGTCCTTGATGGAATCCCATACAAGATGGACGCCTCATATAAATCGACGCTTTTGAGCAATTTTATCAGTCGTCAAGTGCCGATGATGAAGCCAGTTCATCAATAGCGGTTTCTTGATGGCATGAACGGCGCCAAAAAAGCCGAACTTACAAGCAACGTTTTCCCCCACGTCACCGCTTCTGCAATTCCGTTCCCGTGTCGCTGTTCTCGATTTTCGATAGCACAGGTTGCGGCGTTCATGGCCGACGTTCGTGCGATGCTCGCCGGACAGTCGGTGATCAAGTCGGCCGCTATAAATACGGAACATGAAACATCACCGAATACGGTGTTGCCGTTGCCGAGTGCACTGCAGTCGGATTCAGAAACGCTGATTTTGGACGCCATCAAAACGCAGGAGGAAAAACTGGAAACTGAAATGCAGCAGCTGAAGCGAATGGTGGCGGCGGAGCACGGGTGGGTCTTTTGGAGGGGGGGGGGGGTTGGAGTTCTGTTGATTGGCTTGGTGATGAGACGAATGAATTTGATGTGCCGATTGATTTTCATGGCAGTGTCAAGAACTCATAGTTTTTTAGAACTCAAACGCGTAAAAACAACTTGATTCCCGCCCACTCGTCGACTGCATGGTTCATACTGGTGTGATCGTTTACCATTCCTTTGAGTTCAAATGCAACCAATCGGCTCACGCTTTCTAAAGGCAAAAACACCATTCAGCTTTTTGTCCGCACGCACAGACGTCGTTCTAAATCCCGTGCGCAAACTAATTGTGTCCGAAATGTAAGATAGCACACACAACGCGATTCTAAATCGCGTGGCCATTTTTTAAGTGTCGCGTCCGTGCGTACGCACAAAAAAACTAATTGCTAAATCCCTCTTAAATGCAGCCAATCAGCGCGCCACACTTCAAATCCCCAGCCAGCCCAGGTTTCCGGTGGCATTCAAAACCATTTCAAAGAGTTTCGTCGCAGGTATCGCGAAGAAGGCGACGACAGTGAGACGCTGGTGTATGTCGGTCCGGAGCTCTCGTCAATGCTGGCCGAAACAGCCTCAAACCTGGAGGCAAAAATGAAGATGCAAACCGTCATTGCGGTGGTCGCCGTCTACACCGCGCTGGCGCTCACGATACCGATTATATTTGCGTTGGCTAGGGGCTGAGTTGAATTCCATTGGGGTTTCCTGTTACTATGTGAAAAGTTTATCTCCATGTTTCTGTTTTTTTTGTGTTTTTTTCCTTTGCGGCGATTCGATAATTTGCCTGTTGTTCAATGTTTCGGATTCTCTTTTCTTCTTCTCTTTATTTCGTCACGTACTCGAGCTGCCGTTGTAATAATAAAAATGGAAATCCAATTGAGTGTAGAACAGTGAGCTTCTGTGCCTAACCAAATTTCCATGGTAACTTGATACATCTAGGTGATTTTAATTTCCGTTTTTTTTCTGAGATTGTTGCTTCGTCATGTTAGTCCGGTGTATGTATGGAATAGTGGTCTTTTGTTATAATTCCATTCGTGTTTCAAATTTGTTACGCTTTTAAATGCTGTAAAGCTGTGTGATTCAACTTACGTTTAAACTTCGATAGTTTTTGTATGACCGGTTTTGTTGAATTTTTAGGTTTTTTAGCGTGATTTGTTGATTTCTTGTGTTCATTGTTGTGTCTAGGAAGAATTCGCATTTTGAGAGTTCTATGGTTTTTTATCTTGTTAGATTCCTGTGTTGTTATTGCTTAAGCTGTTTTTTCCAAAGTTCACAAAACAAGCAACTTTTGCTGAATTTAACCGGATTTGACATGAGCAGATTTTACAGAGCGGTCATTCTGCCAAACAACAAACGCGGTTTTTTGTTTGCTTTTGCTGTTTTATTGTTGACAATAAAAAACGGTATGAAAATATCGGTATTTGCGCAGAACAAACAACGCAAAATAAAATCTTACATCACAGTTTGTTGGAGTCTATCATTAAAGCAAGTTGGTTATTGATCCACTCTGCCATTGTTGGTGGAAAGCTGTTCAAAATCTCGTCATCCGATACAAAATCTCTGTAATTCTTTGAAATCAGTCCACGGCAGGGCCGAAAAAGGACCGTTCGAAGCGAAGAGAAGGGCGCAGTGCAGTCTGGCACCATGGCCTTGCTTGCTCTGATTGGCTACAATTGATTTGTAATCATAAGATCCGGCCAATCAGCATGCAGCCACCAATTGACCACGGCTGGGCGTGGCTGGTGCTAGCTGGTAAGCTCTTTGTGTTTGTTGTTTGGCAGCCAATCAATGTGTGTCAGTTTTTTTATTTGTGCCAGTCAATACGTGCATTTCCGTGAAGTCTGCCCCGGACCGGTTTGTTTTCGTCAATCAAATTTTAGTTGATCAATGCGGGTTTGCTGCATTGTGTTGGTTTGGACGAATCCGGTGATTCCAATTCACAATCAGCCGGTCAGCTAATTGCCTATACTTTCTCGTTCCACTATAATTTACAACGTGCACGCACTGTTGCTTGCGATTTCGCCTGGCAAGCGTATACCGCGGGCCACCAGGCTCGTCAGTACGAGAAGGCCCGGGCTGCAATGTTCCGCTACCACAATACACATGTTGCAGCAACGCAAACACAGCGTCTTCAGACTGGCACTTTTTTGTAGTGCGTGTTTTCATTGCAGGCGCGTTCTTGAACCAGCTGCTGCTGATGTGCATCGCGCGCTCGATCGGTCTGATCTTTGTGGTGCTCCAAGAGACGTACCACGGCACGGCCACGATGACTGGCATGATGCATGCGCTCATCACGGCCATCGTGTTCTTCGGCGGTCAGTGCTGTTGTTTTATGGGTTTCCGTGTATCTCATGCTGTCTCACCAGTTTTAGCCGGCGCATCCCACATTCTTGCAAAATAAAATGAATGAATGAAGTTTGCTGCAGTTTCTATTTCTGTATCATATGCAGTTTGCTGAGTCGTTGGTGGCCACATGGATGTATGCTTTGCTTTGGAGGCGGTGTTTGGCGCTGCGCAGATCGCATGCGGATCACGTGGTCACCAACCAACCAATCAGCTGATTGCGTGTAATTTACTGTGTAACTAGCGCTTCGTTTGAGAAGACTAGGAGTGCCAGTTCCTTATTGTTCGGCTGTACTGTACAAAGTGCACATGAGAATAGTAGGTGGCCTCGGCTGGATGGTAGGCCCATTAGACTCGGCTCTGTTACTCAGGGCTCAACAGCTCTTCAACGGCTCAATTGTGCACAGGCATTTTATCACAAAAAAATGGCGGTTGGCCCCTGCTTCATTGATTGATCTAATCACGTTAGTGGTACAAAAAACGGTGTTTCACTGAGAAAATTCTGTGTTTTTTTCATTTCATCCAAAGCCAATTGTTGCAGCGCCCGTCTTCACCGGCCTGGGTGACATGTTCACCGTTCGTGCGGTCGTGATGACAGGCGGGGTGCTGCAGATGCTCGGTGGACTCTTGGCCTCACGCTCTGTTTCACTGCCGTTCGTCATATTCACGTTCGGCATCGTGTTTGGTTCGGTGGCTTACCTTTTTTTCTGTTACAGTGTTTTCTTTGGCCTTTTGCTGAAAGTTTTGGTTGTTTTTTGTGCGCGTTCTTGTTTTTGCGACACATTTCAGCTGGATACTGAAATGGTGGTTTTTTAGGTTTGTAGAATGTAGATGTGGGCGGGCAAATTTTTTTTAAACAATTTTAGTAAAGCAGCACGGTTGTTGTGAAGAAAGTCGACTGCAGTAATTTGAATTGGATATTCAATCATCCCATTGCCATGAAAAAAACGTTCTGGCGGCACACAAAAAACTCCCCTTTTTCCGAAACCAGGACTCGGCACCGGCATGGTAACGTCGAACGGTCTGGTGATCATTTCGCGGTACTTCGACAAACGCAGGGCGATGGCGAACGCACTGCTGTTCACTTCTGGCGGCATCGGCGGAATCGTGGGACCAATCATGTTTCGATACTTTATTGATTTGTATGGAGCGCCGCAGGTGGGCACTGGCATTGATTGGTGTTGTGTTGTTTTTTGAACCCTGTTTGTTTGTGATTGATTGTGTATGAATGTGTGCTCTTGACGCTGGTTTTGTGTTCGTTCAGTTGGTCAGATTTAGGCGTCTAAACTAAACGCGTCTTCTGCGCTTAGTCGAACTTTTTGCCGTTAATCCGTTGCATTGAATGATCGTGTGACACTCAGCGCAAATGAAATATTCGAATCAATCAGCCCAGCGAACTACATAGAGCTCCTTTTCACTTTATAAAATGTCATATTTGTGTGATTCGAAGTTTTTTTCGAAATTTCAGATATTCCTGTTCATCGCCGCCTGGTCGTTCCAGTCATGCATCGGTGGCAGTCTATTTCGCCCGCTTACGTTTTGGGCAAAAATTCGGTCGCACGACAACGATGCGAACCGAAAGCCGATCGAAAACGCCACAAGTACCGAACGGGATTGCAAAAATGGCGACATTACAAAGTTTGATTCTGATCGCCAATCGTCAAAAGTGACGACAACGCCACGCGAAAAACTGACATTAAAAGTTGACGAGTCCGCAACGAAAGACAGTTTGCTTCTGCACGAAGCGAAAAGCGAAGAATCCAGAGACCAGATAAAAAACGCCGCAAATACTGTCGAATTAACAAATTATCGGACAAACAAACGTTCGAAGCTGCGCGGTGAAGATCTCGAGGATGAGAAATTGATGGACGACAGCGACACGGACTCAATTCCGGCGAGATATTTGAGCGCGCTGAACTTGGCGACCGTGTCCGTTGCGGATTTGCCTGCGGAGGTGAGCACACATTTGATTGGAGTTTTGAAAGTTGTATTAGTTGAACGTGTGGATCAACAGCGGACTGATTTCATTGATGCACCCAGCCACGTTTGAAATCGACGCGCTGATTGGCTGCCGATTGTGCGTATGAGTCAGCCAATCAGAGGGCTGTGACGACTGGAATTGGACGGCAGTTTCTTGTTTCGCAAGGTTCATTCTTGGAATACTGCAACGCTGAGCTGTTGCTGAATTTGGTAGCGTCAATGTGTCGCGACAACGAACCATCGATTTTGATTCGACTCGAAACGATGCCACAATTTATCAGCCCATTTTTGAATAGCTTAAAAAATTTGAAAATTTTAAACTCAGGTCACCAAAGAGTGGCGTCACCTGAAAATTTTAAACTCAGGTCACCAAAGAGTGGCGTCACCTGGACGCCATCGAGGAACGCCACCGCCACAAATGGTCGTTGCGCGCCGTTTGCCGTCGGATTTGCTGCGGTGCCGATGGAAAACAGCCGGTGTACGACTTTGGATTGTTGTGCGATCCCGCCGTGGCGCTGTTCATTGTCGCCGCCACCTTGGGCACGGCGTTCTTCTCCGTGTCGCTGTTCACGCCGCCGCACTGCGAAAATGGTGGGGCCGCGTTTAGAATGGGAGATGCTGATTGGCTGTGCGTGCATGAGTTGGCCAATCAGTGTACTGTGGGACCCAAAAATTGTGGTCACTTTGTTCTGCAAATTACTGTGCGACACTGCGGGTTATTATTGCTTATTGTTGTCGCCGCCACGTTGGGCACGGCGTTCTTCTCCGTGTCGTTGTTCACGTCGCCGCACTGCAAAAATGATGGGGGCGGGGTTTGAATGGGAGATGCTGATTAGCTGTGGGGGATGAGTTAGCCTGCCCACTTTGGATGTCATTTGTCAGGTTGATTGTTGTGCGCTGCCCTTCCTTACCAATTTTAGAAACCACTTTGGCACCAAACTCGGTCGGTTATTTTCTATGTGAACGACTGACTGACCAGCCCGTGAGGGAGTCTGCGCTGATTGGCTGCGAGAAAGCCAATCGCTTTGTCGTTTTTTTCAAATGTTTTTCACAGCGGGAAAATTCAACATTCAGTTTATTGAAAAGCTGTGGAGTTTTGTTCTCAACGTTTTCGTTTTCACTTTACAGCTGTCTCAGCGTGTGTGTGTGTGTGTGTGTGGCTGGTGGGTGACTGGTGTAGTTTAGTGTCGGTCATAAAAACAGTTAGTTTATAGCCCTTTCTCGTACGTTGCAAATTGTCTTTCGTTGTTTCACAACAAGACCGTAAAAAAACACAATTTTTGGAATTCTTGTTATACATTGACAAGGAGGAAGAAGTTGGAGAAAGGGACGTTTTCAATAAGCAAGGAATTCGGGTCTCAACATGTAGGGGTTGTGGTGACTGTGAAATATGCTGTCCCAACAGAAAATTCCATTCAGTTTGTAAATTCAACTACTAAGAAGACGTGTTGCACCAAGCTAGAGCAGGAGCAGACAGACCCACCAGTCAGTGCAGCCAGTGAGCGCTGCTTTCATTACAATAAATTTTCCAATTTGCACACTCAACTGCTTGCTTCATGTGCTCTCCACAGCAACAACTTCTCTCTGTCTTTCATTCGCAGCACTGCACCTGTCGAAAACGGACGTCAGCGAACTGCTCGTGATACTCGGTGTCTCCGAAACGATCGGGCGACTGTCGGTGGCGTTCCTGGGTGATCGAGCGTTCGTGAAGCCGCGGAGAGCGTTGATTGTCGCTGGAATGATGGCCGTAGCGGCCGGTGAGCGTGGGGCACGTTTGTGGTGGTTGTTGTCAGGAATTTTAGGCGATGTCTTCAGCGCCAGGGCTAACCCAGAAAAGCGGATAAAACGCCCGTCGAGTAGAGCGCGCATCGAGTTCTCTCTGTCATTAAGTGCCCATAAACTTCTCAGTGGTGCTCGATCGCCCGAACGCACACAGACAAGACACGAACGTGGTGCACGTTTGCGTTGGGCGAGCTCGAACGGGTTCGAGCCCCACGTTGGGCGCCAGAAAGGGTTTTTATTAGGATGAACGCTGATTAGGACGATTAGGATGATTACGACAGGAATAAGAATAAACTGCACCTGATCACAGATCACCACATCTTTTATAGCTAATATAATGACATGTAATTACACAATACACGTTGCTCCCAACTGTAAAGTCCTCGTCTGAAAACCGTGCACTCGGTGGATAACACAGTGTTGTGGCACTGTCCACAAGCACACGAGCACCAGGCAAACATGTGGTGATAACCAAGCACGTGTGCTTAGTTCTCTGGTTGTACAGCATTACTGTATTTCATTACAGACTGCACGATTATCCGAAAGAACTTTTCAAAAAAAGGACGGAGTTAGCTATCAGCCAATGAGCATGCTGCCCTTGTTTTTATAATTCAACGACACATTTCATTCATTGGTTGCGCCAGTAAATGCATAATTCTGTCAGCCGTCATTGTTGTGTGTACTTGCACATTCACCCGTCACACTCGTGTTTCACCGATAGTATATCACTTTTTATATACCGATCCACTGCTGATCGTCAGCGCAAGATTTGAGCCTCAAGGCCAGAAACTAATCAATCAACCGATCGGCTGAGATCAAGTCTTACGCTTTTGACTTGGAGTGCGCGGTCTTCAAAGCGGGACTTTATCGTGCTTCGTGAGCCCTTCGATTTTAGCATTTTACCGTTTCTTCCATCTTGCTTGTGACCGAGTATCACAAGTGACACCAAATTTTCAGTCTCAACGGTGTTGGCATTATTCTTCGCGACCAGCTACACCACGGAAGCGATCTATCTCGTTGTGGCGCCATTTTTCAACGGCGGTTTCCTCTCGTTGCACGTGACGATACTCGTTGATTTGGTTGGCGTGACCAAAGTCAGCTCTGCCATCGGACTGTTGATGTTCAGTCAAGGTCACGTTTGTTTCGCTCTTTAGTTTCGTTTTTATTTGAAAAAAAGTGAGTTTGTTGTTGTTGTGTTTTTCCACAATAAAAACACGTGAAAGATGAAATTTACCCCATAAGCACGCTGACGCTAACTGGCTGCAGTCTGCGCGTACTTTACAATTACAACGTGCAAGCACTGTTTCTTGCGGTTTCGCCTGGTAAGCGCATACCGCGGGCCCCCAGGCTCGTCAGTACGACAAGGCCCGGGCTGCACAGCCCAATCAAACATGATGACCAGCACAGACGGATGTTATGTCTGGCTGAAACATCAGCGAAACAGTGCGTACACACAAAACAAACCAGACGCGGGACAGAGTTGTCCACAGCAGTACTGGTGCTTGTGTGCTGTTGTATTACAACGTGCAAGCACTGTTTCTTGCGGTTTCGCCTGGTAAGCGCATACCGCGGGCCCCCAGGCTCGTCAGTACGACAAGGCCCGGGCTGCACAAGTCAGCGCTGTTCTGTTGAAACTTACCCAATCAGCGTGTTGATGGCAGCACAACCCAAAAGCTTTGATGTTGGTCGTGGCTTGAATGGTTGACTCTGATTGGTTGTTTCTTATTTATGCATACATAGATTGACTGACTTTTGCGGCGAATCGGAACATACTCCAAGTAGCTGGCTACTTGTATGGCGGCAAATGTGTGTCATCTTCCGTGTGGAATCGGAACTCTGGCATTTTGAAATGTCAGAGACATTCCACCGAGCCACGTTCTGCGACAATTGATTGTTTGAACGATTGATTGATTGATTGCCAATGAAACACCCCCCCTGTCGTCTCAGGCATCGTCGCGTTCGCATCACCGATGATCGTAGGCATGATTCGCGACCACACGGGCGATTTCTGGCTGTCCTACGCTTATTTGGCAGCCTGCTATGCCGTCAGTAGCGTCTGCTTCCTCGCAGTGCATTTGCTATCGCGTAGAAAACGAAATAGAAATTTGGAAAGGAATAATAATAATAATTTGAACACTCAGTCTCCTACGGGTGAACATCGTAGTGAACGCTAGGGTTTTCTTTGTTTTTTTTTCAGTTCTTCTAGTCATGCGCCACTCAGCTATTCATGTTTTTCTGTTCCTCAACCAAATCAGCTCAGTATTATCGATTTGTTTGCTGTGCAATATCCGCTTTTTGAAAATTATTTGTGATAGTCAGTATTTATCAGATTTTTAACGAAACTCAAACAAGAATACAAGACAATCTCTGGTCAGATGTTCGATTTTTTCATCAGCTTTACTGAAGCAACTACTCATAATGCGTTTCGTGATTGTGTGCTGTGCGTTTTTCGTGACATTTTTTGTGCAATATAGTCTTGATTTTCATGTTTTCAACACATGTTGTCTGCACTTCTGATTTGTTTTTGACATTTATTTTCATGGGCGTTTTTTTATTGTGCCCATTTTCAACAGCGCTGTGGCATATCAGTATTAAACTCGGTTTGTTTTAGTTGCATATTCTGTCATTTCTTACAAACAGTTTTCTACTCATTCAGCTGTCATAATAAGTTTTCAGTCAAACATTTTTGAACAAAAATAGTTTGGTCTGTTTTGGTAACAAGAATTCGAAACTAACAATCTGTTTTGTGCACCGAATGGATGGAATGGACAGGTGTGTAAATGGAAAATTGAAATTTCATTCAGTACCAAAAAGAATCTTACCATGTGAGCCCACTCAGTCTATTGTACAATTGTCCTCATAAAAATCTGTTTGTTTTGTGACCTAAAAATTGTGATATTTGAAAAGGTGAATCGTTTTTGAATGCTCTCTGAACAAACAGACTGTTATAAATTGCGTTTTTTGGTTATTTTATGATTGAATCATGTGATTCTTTTGCAGTTTAGAGCCCACGCCCCCTTGCTAGTTTTTGTGTGGCAAAAAGTTGTTCATGTGATGTAATCTGGTGAAAACATTTTTGTCTTTCGATTGACTTGAAAAAAAACTTGGCAATCTCTGCTCTGGTATAATTGTGTAGCTGAAGAATCGGTTTTGTTAAAAAGATTTACGTAGTACGTTAGTTGAGTGAAAAATAAATAAATATGAATCCTCCAATTTCAAAACACCTTGGTTTTCGTTTACCTGATTGTCAGTCGCAGTGTTCCAAGACAAAAAACTCAACTTTCGAGTTATACTTGTCCAGTATACCGCACATCAAATTTTCCGATCGTGATCAACTGGATGCACAAAACATTTCAGACAGACGTTTGTGTTTGCAAATTGGTCGAAATTTAAAAAAAAGTCCCAAAATGAAGTCCGCGAGAGAAGTGGCCGAAGCGAAAGAGGAAATCGGCGAGGTTGGTTCGGACGGCACGAAAACGCTCAGCGACGATCAGACGTTGGTGCCGAACGGGGATGCCGCCGCCGCCGCCACGCCGTTACCCGCTACGAACGGGACTGATGACGGCACGGGCGGGCAGAAGGTGGCCGAGACGGAAAAGTCGACGCCGAAATTGGTGAACGTGGACAAGGCAAACTGGATGGCTGCGTTGCCCGCGCAGTTGCAGATGAAACCGATCAATCAGATTGCGATTCCGGGTGATTGGCGTGTTTTGCGTGTTTTGTTTTGCAGTTTGGAGAGATTGGTGCTGGTGGTGTGTGTTTTCAAAGCTATGAGACTTGAGACGTTTTTTTTGCTGGGCTGAATTTACATTTGTTGATAAAGACAGCGACAGTCTGCATTTGGGTTAGATTGAGTTTGATGGATCGTGGGAAGCTAGTACCGCTGATTTCGGCTGCAAAATTGCATGTGGTTTCCCCCAGAGATTTCCCAACACTTTCACGAGCCTCACCTTGAGATTGGCCTTACCTCAAATGCGTTCTCCGATGCTGTTTCATGACCGCTGACCCAGCCACCGCTTCCGCGTTTGTGCAGTGTATTTCTATATTATATGCAATTATCTGATTGGTTCGTGACTACGTGACGCTTGCATTCTGTGCAGTCCCAACTCCGCCTCCACAGCGACACCTCCACAGCAATACATGCATCTCGTGTACACCAACCAATCAGCTAATTGCATGTGATACACACTGTAACTTCAACGATACGCAACCGCCATTTTTCAAATCGTCCACTTTCCACCGTTCAGGCACGCACGATTCGTTCACGTACTCGCTGGACAAGAACGGCCCGATCGGCAACGACGAGCCCGGCTCGCTGCAGGTGTTTGGGGCGTGCGTGAAGGGCATCGTGTACAAGTGGTCGGTCACGCAGGACTGGAAGGTCAAGGAGCAACTCGAGAATGGCATTCGGTGGGTGGGGTCGCCGGAATTGGGGGACATATGAAGGCCAGTTCATGCTGACGTCATACAAGCACGGCACGGCACGTCTCGTGTTTTACTATACTACGTACACGCCAGAGGTTGTATGTACAGTCGAATTCTAAATGATAGGGAATCAGCTGATTGGTTGGTGGTCACGTGCTGCATGCTTTCTGTGCAGAACTTGCTGTCGGGCGGAGTGTGGTTTGCACAGAACGCATACATGCACGTGATCACCAACCAATCAGCTGATTCCCTATAATTTAGAGTTCGACTGTACAGCACGGCACGTCACGTCCTCGTGTCATTGCATACTTGGAGACTTACGTCAGTAGGACAGTCTTCGAAACAAGCGCACTTCACAATCGCAGGAGAATCAGGAGATCAGGTGAATTGTCAGGTATTTCGACTTTCGCCTGTCGCACCCGGACAAGCCGCAGAGCGCCGACGACGTGCGAGTGGTGCACGGCCTGTACGGCGCGAACATCTGGGAGCTGTGCCGCGAGATCAACGACTTCCTCGACGAGCATCCGCGCGAGGTCGTACTGCTCGACTGGAATCACTTCTACAATTTCACGCCGGAGTTGCATCAGACCGCGTTTGATACGCTGCAGAATTTGTTCGGCGCAAAACTGGCGCCTCGCGAGGAGGTCGCCCACCAGTCGTTGCAGTACCTGTGGTCGCGCGCTTATCAGGTAAACGCGTGTTTGTTGAAAGCTGTCAGGTTTTTTTAAAGGGTACAGGGCAGGCGATACTTTGAGTTACAGTATGAACGAACGAATGTGTTGGATTTAGTGTTGAAATCAAACACACTCCATTTGTGGCTAGATATTGTGGTGCTGAATTTGGTAGTCTTTTTTGCGAACTGTTTTGCAGTCAGTCACTCACATGCACGCACACCACATGCGACATGACGGCAGCGAGCATGCTGATTGGTTGACATTTCTCCGAGTGTTCCACGGTTTTCTTGTTCAACTACAGTAGGGGCAGTTCAACATAGTCGATAATGAGGTCTGATTGATTCATTTACTCAGTTTGATGATTGTATTTTCTGCGAATAAGCTATTGCACAAGTTTTTATCGCAACTGGTTCGAGAGGGGCACATCACTGATGAGGCCACCCCTCTTCAGTTGTTGGCCAGGTCGAAATGCAGAGAACCACCATACAAATTGGTTGATTCGCAAATCGTCGCACACACACCCCCGCCATGCCACCCATCCGTCTCCCTCCATTATGTGTCATTCCTCCTTGCCCAATCAGGTGCTCGTGTTCTACCAAACGGACGCCGTCGAGCCGCCTCTAGCGTTCTGGAACAAGTACTCGATCTCGAGTCCCTGGGCGAACACCGATCAGACGTCCGTGCTGTTGCAGTTTCTCACGGAGAAGCTGAAGAATCGCTCGAAGCAGGAGTTCTTCGTGACGCAAGGCCTCCAGACGCCGGAAGCGAAGGATATCCTGGCGCATCTCGCGGGCTCCTTGAAGGAGTCGCTCGCATTGCCGTGTACGCAGGCAGTTGTGAAATGGCTACAAGAGAACAAGAGTCTGTTCAAGCCGCTGCTGAATGTAGCCATGTGCGACTTTGCGAACGAGCGCGATTTCGTTGATGTTGTGCTCGGGTACAATTTCAGTTAGGGTTTTTGGTCGTGGTGGGTGGTTTTTTGTTGATGAATGGTTTTTTTGTTTGTTGGTTTTTGCGGAGACAACTGATTTATTGGCTGAATTTGTGAAACTGTGGTGGTGTTAAAATGGTGGTTCAGATTCAGTGAGTGAACCTGATTAGAAATTATGGGAATGCTTAGAAATGCGTTGGTTTGCGAATTCCACTGTAATTCTTGACCACTGTATCTGTTTCAAGTGTTTCATAAATTGACAATTTTCAACTTTATTTCAATTTTTCAAATTTGTTGACTACAAAATACACCTTTTTGTATGGTTGGTTTGGTTTGTTGCCACGCAAAAATGCGTGAAACGAAACGTCAGTTTTGTTGCTTTGTGGAGGTGGACTGCGGGCGGATTGATTCCTGTGGCACTAGGCGTGTTAGTTCGCAGCCCACAATGCAAAAACTGACAATTTTGCATGTTTTGAAGCTTTTGCGACTGCATGTTTTTGGACAAATTGATTCATTCAAATTGCTGTTGCATGAATTCAAGTTTTGTTCTGTTTATAAAATACTAGGTGTACGGGTATACTACTGTGATTATCTCTCTGTTGTTTTTGCTTGTTTTGCGACTCTTGAATCTATTCGTTGTTTTGATACATTAAACGGCCTTCCGGTATAACATTCATCGAACTGGCGATTTTTTCTGCTAACTTTATCGAAACTATTTTGTGCATACATACATTTCAATGTGAATTTATAGGCTCTGTGTTGTGTTCCGAAGCTTTTAAAGAAAGTAAAAGTACAAAAAAGTCAAGTGTAATGTGTAATATACAGTAATATCACTACAGTCAAACATTGTGTGCAATATTCGTGCATCATTGGCCAATTTTAATCTGGATAGGCTGTGCGGCTACGTCGAGCAGTTTCAAACCAATCAGCGAGTTCAATTTCAATACAGCCAATCAGCTGTTGTCAATTTTGGTCAACTGTAGATCCATGTTTATCAACCATCATCGTGTCTGATCACCACCCACCGCCCGCTTCCCTTTTTTGTTCACTTTGCTTTCCTCTTTTTCACTTGTGCCTTATATTCTTTTTCGGTTGCGTCACGAACTTCCAGCAACGGCAAAATCGTCTGAATATCGAGAACGTATGACTGATTGACCGACCATTTTTGCTTGATCGCAACCGAATTCCAGTCGATGATCTGAATAAGGTCGAAAACTTCAAATCTAGGGCGCTGATTGGTTGGCTTGGCTGGCCGCACTATCTTTTCTAGTATTATTGTCACACTTGACATACTGTACAGGCATTGCAAACCAGAGTGAACATTGAAAAAAATACTCAACAAAAAGTTACTCAACGATGGAGTTCACTGAAAGTTAGTCAACAGCAGTTGAGAAACTAAATGAGTGACACCGACGCAGGTCGCTGTGCGCTGATTGGCGGTCGCAGTCTGAACGGCCAATCAGCGTCATCGGTTCAAACAAAGAAAAACTTGAATCCGCAAACCTTGTAATATTTTGCAGCTTTATATCGATATCGATTGGCTGTCACCTCTTTGACAATGATGTTGTGTTCCGCCCAAAATTTCTCCGCCCCATTGTCCCCGCTGTAGAATTGTAGGAAGCGATGTTTTTGGCACTGGTCACAGCTGGGTTTAAAAGACAGCAAACAGTTGGGATTATTGAATCAGCAATATTGTTTTTTTTTAAACCTGCAAGAAAGAAACGCACATTTCTTCGGCACCACCAGCCGATCGTTCGCAGCCATCAAACAGCGCTTGCTCACTGATGTCACGCTCCTCGGGTTCATCGACCTTGCACGCCGGCTTATACACGCTCAGCGTGTCTCCCGGCTTTTGACCCTGTAATATGTGCAGACACTGATCGGTTTTGGTGTGAAGAACGAAGCTGACCAAGATACAATAGAGTTTAGATTCTTGGTGGTTTTTGGTGTATGTAATGGTCAGTAACCAACAGTTCCTACAGTTTATCTAGAAAATATATGCATCATGACGTAATGACAAACCAATCGGCGCTGAGAACTGCTCATGACCAACCAATCAGCGCTGAGAATTGCTATGACCAATCAATCAGCTAGTTGCATATATTATCGAGATACTGATAGGCTGTATGTACCGAGCAAGATCCGAAATCGGAATATTTCAGATCTTGGGCAGTTTTCCTGTGGTCAGCAGTTGTACAGTGCACTTATGTCGTCACCTGAAACACACGTCGTCCACGAATGAGCAGGCCGCCCTTATGCTTTCTCCGTTCATCCTTGTACTGCACCTTCACCGCGTGCACACACCGGAATCCGACGAGACTGCGCAGCGCGTCGAACTCTTGAGCCTGAATATAAAGGGCGTTGCGGTGGTTGGAATGGTTTGAGGAAATGCGGTTGCCAGTGATTAAAAATCTGTGTTTTCTGCAACTGCGGCGTGATTGGCTTGTCAATACATTTTTGTAATTGAAAACTCTGCTCTGTTGTTGTTTTCCAAAAAACGCAGTGAACAATCCTACAACTTGGTTGATTCTGTGAAATTCATATGCGGGTGCGAGGGGTGCCAATCAGAATGTCTTGAAAAATACAAAGTGTTGAGCAGAATTTTTAACGCCCATCCTACATTGTGTCAGTAATCAAGCCAAGCCAAGCACTGAAGAAATCAAATCTGGAAAAAAATCACCAACCATTTGCTGCAAGTGGCTACTATGATTACCAGCGTGCATGCAACCAGCCACGAAGACGCACAACAGTCCGGCAAACAAGAGCACGCCGATCACCGTAACCACGATGCTGATCGGTGAGATTTTCGATAGCATCGACGCCTTTTTCTTTTGGTCCGTCTTTACTGGTTCTTTGCCGGGCATGATGACAGAAAGACAACGGGAAAAGCGGATTGGTTTGCAGCTCTTGATTGAAAACTGATTGATTTGGTTGATTGAAAAAATGTGAAAACAATATAATGAAATGTTATGTGACCGCCTTTATGCGGTGATTGACTGTCGTGCCCGTGAGTTACTGTAACTTTGTGAATCTGGACCCACACTGATTGGCTGCATATTCGGGTTGCATTATTTTACTTGTTAACGAAAACGAATCAAAATTGCACTCACACACACACGTAAGTTCAGTAGCACGTTTTTCATTGTTTGTTGAAAGAAATAAAATAACATTTCATCGAAGACACCACAGTTCCTTCCTCTGCCAAGTTTTATTTCATAGGTCACACACTGATGATGCTGTGTACACGGGGCGAATCAAACAATCAAAGCAGCTTTGACTGATTATTGAAACTGTCAACCAATAGGTTGCTGAACCGCTGTCAACATGGCTACTATTTGGGCTACTGCAGTTAGTGGCTACTGAAAACGCGTTTATCTCACCACCACATGATGTCAACTATTTTAGTAGCCAAGCCACTTCAGTAGCAACTCCAGTGGTTAAGTAGGTACTTAGTAGTGGCACTTTAGTAACCAAATTGGTAGCAAATTTATTTCAATGCAAACGCATCAATCACAACGTTGCAATCCAGTCAGCATACGGCGTTGGCATCACAGCAGACGTGTTCCGCTCACAGAGGTACGAGAATCGGTAGCCGCACGGGAAAAGGTGCGCCACCTGGAAAAGTAGCACGGACAGTAGACGGACAAGATGCCGAACCGGACACCTGTTCGGAGACCTTTTCATCGCGTGTGACCGACCAGTCGATTAGCAGCCGAGTTCTCCGGAAACCGTTACCTCGATGCATTTATGAGCGGTGCCAGTGATAGTGTCCGGTCCAACACAACAAAAAACAAATCCTAGTACACTGTATCAAGGCTTCGCTAAGGAACACCGACCGTTCTCCGTGCGTTGTTCACCGTGACCGCAGCGCACTCAACGACCATGGTCAGGCGTTGCAACGACGGAATCGCCGCGGTGGACGCCCAGAGTCCGCTGCGACGCGCGTAGTTACGCTGCAGCCACGGGCTGCGAACATGAATGGGATTTGTTGATTACACATTTTGAGCTACAAATCCCGTTGCAAACCGTGTTGTGTTTTGCGATTTTTTCGGTATTCTATGGAAGGATAACCGTGACCACCCTTCCACAAAAGATTGAGATCATTCAGTATGATAAAAAAATAAAAATTCCGCAAGACGTTTTTCTATTCCTAGTTTTGCATTTATGACAGCTCAAACTTTCTCTTCTTATTATCGAAAATCCATTCCTGAAATATCGAAAAAAATCTGAACACAGGTGTTGAACCGGGCCTTCCTGCCAGCGCCACTGAATGGTGACAGCTTGTGTCAGCTCAGGTTTCAGTATTACCAATTTGTTAACTCAAAGGTGAACTCAAGTTCAACTGCCGATTTGAAAATGGACAAAGTTTATAGCCTAATCTCATTTATGCAGCCTGATTGGTTGCACCAGTAGCCGATCGAAGTTGAAACTTATGAATGCTAGTTTTCTCATTGTTTTGATCGATTTCTTTTGTCATTGGCCCTAAAAACTGTTTACAGCGTTCTCTCTGGCAGGCCGTCATTGGTGAACCAGGTGGCGTTCTCGAATTTGTTGATCATTTGCGTCGTCTGGTGGAAGTGAGTCCAGAGGCCGATCCAAAGTGTGTTCGACGGCGTTAACGGGGTGTTTAGGAGAATGTTCTCCTGAAAAATAACGAATGACAGAGGTATTCGGCATGGTTCTGACTTCTGATGGTTTTAAAACTATGACAGTTCGAGGTTATCTGCTGAATTGTGCAACAGCAACTAACACAAAATGTGCCTGGTACAATGTAGTTGTCTTCCACTGTACGATACTGCAAGTCGGAGCAGTCATGAAAAACAACACAAATGAGTCTTCAAGAATACAATTCATAACGCCCGCAGAATCTGTTTTCATATTTTTTCTGTGTTCACCCGAAAATCAGATAGATTTGTTTGCCGACTGAAAAAAATCGTTTCCGTGACACCGCCTGCTGGATTCATTGATCAAATTAATTAATTTCACTTGGGACTTCCTTAAAACCCTACACAGTAAAAAAATCCCAGCAAAAAAAAACCAACACAACTGACGACCGACGCTCACCCACTCCTGCATTGTGTTCGCAACGAACAACGTGGCATTCCACGCTCTGCACTGTTTCAGCGCCTCGCGAAACGTCAACCGACTGGCGCGGGCGTTATGAAAGTAGCACGACCGTCTGTACAGCAGCCAACCGTCCGGACAGCACTGCGGGCGGTCGCCGATGGAGACGCAACCGAAAAGCGTCAGAATTGTCAGGAGAATTGAAAACACGCTCGAGAAATCGTCGTTGTTATTCGACGTTGAACGACGGTGCGGTGGCATTTTGATGATCAGTGGAAATTGAGTTGGTCATTGTGCAAATGGTGAAGTGAAGCGAACGTGTAGTGCGGTTAGTGTTCTGGAAACCACTGCAAAAAAGCAATTGTTTGTGGAGGTGAATTTTATGAAAATTTAAGAGCAGAAAATTATTTTCAGAACAAATACAAGAAAAGAATTGCTGCTCTGAGATACTGGTATATGTTGCACGAGCTGGTGAACCTGATTTATCCAGATTTTGGGGAAAGCAACAATGTTATTGATGCGATGCTGCAAATCTGATCTGCCCACAAAGATGAAAACCACTAAATGCACTGCAAGAAGAGGGTGCACAAAAAAATCAATACTAATCGGTCAGAAACAACACAGTGAAGTTGGCCTTGGTTTCCCCCCATGAATTGTGCAGTTCCTATCGGTTCTCAATCTGGATGATCGTGGCATCTTGTGTTACATGACGTTTCCAAATATCGATTCTTATCGTAACTTCAATTTTTCTGCGTGTCCAAAAAATAAAATTGTGAAGATGAAACAGTTTAGCAAAAACGAAAAGCAAACAGAAAATATAAGATTGCAAATTGACAATATTCAAAGTCAGAATTTCAGAAAGATCACATTGCAGTTTTTCCAGGTGTGTATTCTACTGCATCAGAAACCTCCAAGTCCGAACCACATTTGTGCCGCTTGGGTTTTATGCGTAAGTCGCCATCCAACTCAGCAAAATTTTCGAGTTTTTGTTGAGTCGTTGCTTTCAATGCACGAGTCATGGATCACTTCGGTTGCAGTGTTTGGTCTTTTTTCTTTTTCAAAATGCAGCGGTTTTGTTGACCTGACTGCTATTGGTCTTGCCAGCGCGCTTAGATCACTGTTGGCTGCGTGGAAATGGTAGGGTGTGGCATGAGCGGGCACGTTTGACGCGTCATTCTTGGGTCTGCTGGCAACTTTATTGTGGTTGGACGCGGCGCCAGGTTTGCCTGATAAGTTATTTGAAAAAAAATTTACTTCGCAAATGACGTGCAGTTGTTCACAGTTTGCGAGCGCGCACTCACAGTTTGTGTAGCAGTGCTCACAGTTTGTGTAGCAGTGCTCACAGTTTGTGTAGCAGTGCTCACAGTTTGTGGCTCTGTGCTCACAATTACCGAGCGTGAGCTCACAGGGTGTGGGTCCGTGCTCACATTTGGTAAAGCCCGTGCTCACGGTTGAGTCCCTTGCTCACAATTTACCATTTCGTGCAACAGTTTGTAGAAATGTAAATCCATCATGCTCAAAATTTTCGGGACCCCGCATTCAGTTTGATACTAGTTTGATGCCGTGCTCACAATTTCGCAATCCCGTGCTAACATTTTGCGGGGCCCGTGCTCACAGCTGCATGCTCGTGCTCATGGCACGAGTCTACTTTGGCACGGCCTTACACTGGTGCATATGACCTACAATGCTCCAACGTCCTGATCGCCTTGGTGAGTGCGTTCAATGTCGGCGCGTTCTCAGCGTCGTAGACTCGCTCCTTCACCAACAGTTCGCGCAGCTCTTTCACGCCAACGTCGCCGTCGTTGTGGCGGTGGTGCAGCTGCGCCAACTTCCACATCACCATTGGCGGCAGGGTCTGCGTTTGAAGTTTGTTGTTGCTTTTTGTTAGTTTGCTGCAGACACCGTGTTATCCGAAAAAAAACTTCTACTGCACACTGTGAAAGAAACTGAAAAATTAGAAAGTCAGATTACTCGCCTAAGTTTGCGACTAATAACGGTGCCATGAACAAAAATTTTTTGGTGACATGCTGCAAACTTAGGGTCAAGGGAAAAAAGCAAACCTTTGTTTTCTGACCGCCGATTGCGCCCGGACTAACGGAGCCCGTCTCGTGGTATCGGCTGAGTATTTTGCTGAAAGTTTTTTTTTTGAAAACTTTACAGTTTTATAGTATGGCCTTTGAATAATTCTTGTGATGTTATCCCAATTTTTGACACCTTCATGGCGATACCATAAAAAGCACTCATTATCCAGCTCACCGAATTCCAATCAGCTTGTGGCTCGAGTACAGATGTACCGTATTACCTCTAATAAACCCCCATGGGGGTTTATTTCTTCAGCGACTTCTGGGGGTGGGGGTTTATTTTTGGGGGGGGCTTTATTTTTGGGGGGGGGTTTATTTGGAAACCATTTTTAGGAGTGGGCAAAATGGCAAAAATACCTTCCATGGCAGGAAGGAAGTCGCAAAAACTTCTATTCTACATAGAAATTTCCTTTTACAACAGCCTTTTGTAATGAAATTACCATTAACTCATCCATTTGGGGCCTTTGGTAGCACAATTTCATCATTTTCACTGCAACCAGCCACTGAATTCGCTGGGTATGTGTTTCAAACAGGTTTCAATAATCCCCCATGGGGGATTATTTTTGGGGGGGGGGGGATTATTTGGAAACTTGTCGAGGGGGTGGGGGTTTATTTTTGGGGGGGGGTTTAATTTTGGGGGGGGGGTTTAATAGAGGTAATACGGTAATTCACATTTTTTTCTCAGAACATGCGCCATCATGTGCTGCTTAGTTATATATGACGCGAATGATACTTTCAAAATTCAACCAATTAAGAAAACCGAACAACATAGCGTAGCGACATAGGTTTCGCGAGCAATATCGCCACACCTGGGTTTCTCTGGGTTAGCCCTGGCAAACGAAAAATCGCCTAAAATTCCAACAACAACAACAAAACAAAACAAAACACCTGACACATCCGTGCGACACGAGCAACTGCCGGGAAATGTCGCACGGCCTAACTCCGAGCTCTGCCAGCGCCACGATTTGCCGTCGCACGTAGCCGGGCAGTGGGCGGCCGTTCACGAAGATGCCGCCCAATTGGTTGACGCCTGCTTGACCTGTGTGCTCGAGCGGTTTTGTTTGTGTGTGGATTGTTTCGGTTTGAACAAAAACTTTTTTTTTCAAATCGAGCCTTTTTAAAAGCTGCTGTTTTTGCGATAAACGGCCGATTCAACAGGTGGACTGGTTGGTTAGAAAATGGACACTGAGAAACATTGCAGGCGATAGATACCCAGCCCAGAAGTCTACAGTCTGCTTTACTTATGAACCATAAATGGTTGAGTAGCTGTTTGTAAGTTTGGCGAAAAGTTGCTGTTGAGCTATTTTCTGTGATTAGCAAGTTACACCGTGCGTCTGCTGCAAAATCACATGTGTCTTTTTTCTGATGAGATGAGCTACAGTAAAATGTTCGCAGTGAAATGACAGCGTGCAGCAGGGCTATTTCAACTTTGAAATGAATTCAAACGTCTTACCGGAATGTGGCATTTCTCTGCCCGCTTCAACTGTCACTCTTTTGTTTTCACTTTTGTTCGAAAATAAGAGACCACACCGTGTGTATTTTGTGTTTCGTAGCCTTTTGAAACTCCAGCTAAGCTACTTTGAAATTCATGACACCCGCTCGTTCCAAGCGCACATCTTTTCAAAACATCTGTCATCCCATTCCATATGTCTTCAGACAGTTTGAACAAGATAATTACGTGGAGGCACATGGCTTTTCAATAATCACTTGCATGATTTGAAATATCCAAACAGGCAAGTCAATATCGTTCGTTATTATGATGATTATTATTATCACCAGTTAGATTCGCAGTATTGTCATTTAGCTTGCTTCTAGCAACGATATCGTTCGTTTATTTCATGAAAAGGTAATTTTGCGTGATCACTGAATGAAAAAAGCTAATATTTTTATACCATTTGCTGATTGGCTGCATCTTAAACTGGCACTACCAATCTATTGGCCAACTCAAAATCAGCAACCTTGGATAAACAAATTTTAAATGAATCAGTCTACAATCGGCCACTGAAATTACAATTTCCGACCCAAAACACACGAAGACATCGTCAACAATTCTATTATCCTTCTGAATAATCGCGTGTCTCCCGAGCATTTTCTTTTAATGTTCATTTTCAGAATGCCAAAAGAATAGAAGAAAAGGTGTGGAGACATTTCCTATTCATGACTGCAAATTGCGCCACACCCAATGAGCCACAAATTTTTATCGATGAACGTTGTACATCATCATTTGCAATAGTTTATGTATACTTTGCACTTGTTGGTGTGTGGCAGGCTACACGATATGGTATACCGGGTATTCAGACGGCTATGGGCGTTTGATTTGAATTTCTAGCATTCAGATTGATGCATCATTAGTGCACATCACATAATCTGGAAACAAACACACTGGCAAAATATTATTTGGAACCACACAGCACACTGACGCTTCCCTCCTAAAATTCAAGTTTTCCGCTCGCTGATTGGCTGGCTGCATTGCACTGGTGCGACCATTCAGCTTGCCGAAAATCAAACACAGATTCAGTTACGGCTCACAAAGATATGTGTGCTTGGTTTGGATGAGCAAAATGAATAATTGAACATCCGTATGCTGTGAGCCTGTGGTACACCCGTCCTACACTAAGAGTCCAGTCTGAAATCGAAACGTTATGTGCGTGGCAACAAATGGCAGAGGCAATGAAATCAATTGAGCGTGCAATCATAGTAGACTGTTAATGAAAGGCATCCGGGAATAAGCTGCAATGCATTTACGGTATGGCCGGTTAAACATGGCAGCTTTTTTCAGGGTGCAAGGAGCGCGCGAATTTTGAATGAAAGAAAAAAGACGCTCAGAAACTAAATTGTGTGCCAAATTGGACGCGTTTTTTTTAAACTAATAGATTATCCGCGCTATTCTGTTCATTCTTTATCCCTTGTACACATGATTGGGAATTATGTTGGCTTTTTTGAAAAAGACAACTCCTAGTCTGCGGCTGATCCCGCCTTGATGGACTGCTTCATTTATTCGGCCATACTGTAGCTGACTGCAAAACACAATGCGAACAGTCAACAATTTTTGGTCAATGAAAATGATTTTCTCAAGTTGAGCGAGTGAAAGCAGTTCATTATCAAAGGAGCATTTGAAACAATGCGCTACGCCAGTAAAGGTGAGCGTTCCTGTTTCTGAAAAATACAAAAAGCAAGAAAAGTCTTGTTTCAATTGCTTTGTGTCAGAGTTTTTTTTTTGAGTAACTAAAAAATCGGAAAACTTCAGGTGGCCAGAGTTGTTGGCGCTACCTTGTTTTCACACCAATCGCCTGTTGTCTATTTCTGTTTGTGGTCACCACGATGAACAACAAAAGTGACACCAGTGGAAAAATGATTCCATTGAAAAATCGAATGAACGACCTTCGAGAAAAGATTCCGTTGAAAACGTATCACGAACCGACGAGAAAAAATGACAATTCTGAAAGCTCAAAGCCAACTGATACAGCAACTACAAGAAGTTTGGCGAAACACCCACAGTCAACCTCTACCGCATCGACAACTGTGAAGTACGTCACGTTCTTTCAAAGTCGAGCTGACTAACTCAGCTTTGGTGCATTTTTGAAGTGGTATCTGTCTGGAAACCACTACATTACCTTGATTTGTTGTCGGTTTAACGAATGCGCTATATTTAAATCTGGTGCTTGCTGTGAATGCGAAAGTTGAACGACCTGAATTTCAAAGCAAGTTTGAGTTGCACGTTTTGTCTTGCATTTTCAGACCGTCAACATCGCATTCCGTCAACATCAGCTCAAAGGCACCGCTGAGAAACGCCAAAACGAACGCGTTTGTGCGACCAGTGATCGACTTCGTCTACCATGCGTTGCACAAAACAGCATCGTCCATAACACGCACGCAGCTCAGCAAGTTCTGCGCGCATAAACATCTGACGTGTCTTGCCTATACGGCCTGCGAGTTGGTTTTTTATCAAAAAATTTCAAAACGGACTCATTCGCTGAGATTTTAAGATTCGGCAAACAGACCTCTCAACGTCACGGGAAATTTTTTCAGAGTTGAATCAAAAATGCACGCCTCGCTTTGCTTCAAGAAGTGGTCGACAAAGAATCGTCTGCAAATGGACCTCGACTTTGGTCACGTGACCGAGCAACGGTTGAGCGGTTGCTGTCCGAAGTTTTCCGAACGTCTACTGACGAACAAAACTGATGGTGAATAGTGAATCTTGACATTTCTTCGCGCCTGTCCAACTGTCTCAATCTTGTTTGATTGCATGAGCGTGATAATTCGAATGGCCAATCAGCACGCTCCATCCAAACGCGGCGCAGCCACGGCAGGCATCGCAGATTACAAAAACCGCAATAAAAGTTTTCCCTCATCCGCAGGCATTGTGGACCATTTGCCACTGAATGTCGCTGGCAACCGGGAGTTTCTCGAGAGGATCCTCCGAAACCCAAACAGCTCCTTTCGATTCACCATTGTCCGCGAGCCGGTCGTTCAATTTGTGTCCTACTGGAGAATGCTGAAAGAAGTGCGGTAAGGTGTCGATTTTTTGAAGCTGAAGTAATTTGAAAAATTGTGGCTTCAAAAAGTAGATTCTTATTTTTAGCTCAAGAATATATTTTTTTGTGCAAAAACTTTGAGAAGCGGAAACTTTCTCCAACCTCCAACGTCAGCACGCAATTCGACGACCGCAACCAGGTTCCATATCTGCGACCATTCGTCGACCTCTGCTGGAACACATTGCAGCAGGGAAAAGCGCAGCGCGATGAGAACTCAACTGCAACGACTCGCAATGCAACAAAACGGATTGCTGCTGATCAACACTCAATCGACAACAACAATGTCATCAACGACAAATCACCACTTTCATGGCAATGGTTGCACAAAATGCTGACCAACTCGCAAAGCAAGGAACTGGGCTGGTCAGGGGGGCAAAACGATCGGAAAGGACTCAATGAAACATTGCAATATTTGCGCTCTTTGAATCTGGTCGGTTTAACCGAACAATTGGAGTTGACGTTCGAGATTCTACGTGAGCGTCTCGGTTGGCCGGAGGACTTTCTGGAATGGAGGTTGGTGCAGATCTGAAAAAAATGCAGTTCTTTCGTGAACGTTGTGCACTGTTGTTGACATTGAGAATTGTTTGCTTTTTTTGGTGAATAGCTCCCGCTGGTTTCAGAACATCAACCGAAAAATACCACACTCCGGTAATTATTCGATACGGCAACGCGTCTTACGGTAACCAATGCTCTTGCCACGAAAAGTAGCAACTGCTTTTGAGACACCCTCTTGGAGCCTTTGGAGCACCAGTGATCTCACCCAGCCCCAGCCAATTCCTCATTTTCGGTGGCCAACGCTACTTTTTTCGTGTTTAGAGAGCCGTTTCCGAGCTACTCGGACACGCTCGCTCCGATGCTGCCGAAAGAGCAACAACGGAAGATTCGCGAAGTGCAATGGGCCGATGTGCTGTTGTACGAGGAGGCAACGAGACTGTTTGAAAACGCAAAGAAACAAAAACTAACTGTGAATAGCTGAAGAATGAATTGCATGAAAGTGTGCCAAAATTCAAACGTTTATCAACATATGTACCTTGAACCCAACAAGTCAAACCGTTTTATCTTCAATCAAAGCGTGTTATAAAAGTAGATTTCTTTTTTCATCTTCCTTGTGGAACGGAATGATACGATTTGTTTCACATTTTTACAAAAACGCCGTTTTTTTAATTTTATTCAGTTTTAGACAAAAACAGTTACAAACAGTAAGCCAACGCAAAAGATTCACAACAACGTCATATTCTGGACAATAAGTAATTGAAGTTGAGCCGAAATGAATGATTTCAAAAATTATGCGCGGAACAAGAAGCAACAACGGAAACCAAACCGTTACAACAGATAAATATTCAAATGGCCATAAATTATTGGTCCCTTGTCACTGAAGCATACAGACAAAACTTTTATAATTCAACCATCAGTTACAGCAATTACCCAAACTTTCGGTCACTCTTGAAAACTCACCTTTTCGAGTAATGGAAAGTGCGTAGTCCGGTGACATAATCCAATTTCTTCAACCCAATCATCCGCACAGACTGGTTTATTCATTGTCAGGCAAAATCAACAACGTTCGACATACTAATAAACCGCAAGCAGTTTTGGGGCATTCCAGTCAGAAACTCAGGCCCCGCGTGCTCATAACTGCAGGGTTCGCTGTCTTGAGTAGCGTGAACCGCCCGGCCCACCCATCACCAAGTCCGTTTCGTCCAGCGGTGTGATCACCGGACCGGGGGCGCCTGCTGGCACGCTGTATCGACTGGCGCCACGACCTCCAGTCGCGTAGTAACTTGAGGACGCTTGAAAAAGATGCAATACATACGTTTGTCATCACCTTGCTCACGAGAAATTCATTCAAGACCAATTCAAACACCATTGAAAGCAAGCAGTTCTCTGTTTGTTGTGGTTGTTGTTGGGATTTTTCGGCAATGTTTTTAGCCAGGGCTAAACCAGCGAAGCGTACAGAACGCCTTCGAGTAGAACGCCCATCGAGTTTTATCCTGCTAATTCCAGATGGCCTTCGAAAATACATAAACGTCCAAGAAATCAAACAAACTACTACTGATTTCTCAGTTTTCCCAAGCGCTAACCAGGGTGCAGTTTCCTCGGATCGGTGGTCGCTTGTCGCATGGCCAGCGTAAATCCAAGTACACAAAGCAGGAACGCGTCGACGGCGGAAATGGCGGCCAAAATGTAAGTCCACTGGATCGAGCAATTGCCGAGTTTATATCGGCCCGCCTCATCGCCACAAACCAGTCGCACCTCGCTGTTGTCCCAGCCGAACGGATAGACGATACACGCTGCCGTGATGCAACCGACTGCAAACGTGAAGCGAAGATGAATAAGTGCGTGACAAACGAAACGACGTTATGTTAAGGGATTCATTGCGCGGGAGATAACGGTTGAGGAGAAACGGGCCTCAGTGGTCAAGTGGTCTAAGGCACTGGTCCAGAAAACCAGAGACGTGGGTTCGAATCCCACTCGAGGTTTCAAAACTTTTCCGATGATGCCTGCATCTTCTCCAAAAATAAACGAAACGACGTGCGTCCGTGGAGTTCCGTATCTACCGTATTCGGTCTCGACACGATCTAGCCTCTTTATGGTCGTCATGTAGATGTCGTCATGGTGCATGTAGAAAATAATTTTTTCCAGACCATCCACACCATTTCGGCAAGATTCTATCCTGTTGATGTTGACAATACCGAACACGGCAACAACGGTAAGGTACCTTTATGTACTTCGTCGTCCAATGATTTCGATACACGTTTTTCGATGTAATAATGTCCGAAAAAAAAGGTGAACCAAAACTTTCCAAAACAACTCACAAATGAACAGATGCAGCCACGAGCAGAGACAGTATACAATACGCGGTCGACAGCAGAAGAA
Organism: Theristus sp. LFF4_11; assembly: GCA_030248135.1. Classification (NCBI taxonomy): domain Eukaryota; kingdom Metazoa; phylum Nematoda; class Chromadorea; order Monhysterida; family Xyalidae; genus Theristus; species Theristus sp. LFF4_11. Next base: position 45,642 of record JASANC010003838.1, read on the forward strand.
CAAGAGAAAGCAGACCAGTGCCAGCAGCGACAGCACCGCGGCAACGCCGACGCAAACGGTGGCCGCTTTGAAATACGGGCTCGGAATCGCGTCGAAGCTCGTCAGCCCGCCGGTGCACGCGGTGTCGACCGCGAAGCCAAGTCGCCGACAATAGTAGTACAGTCCAAAGTATCCGCTCGGTACCATGCCATCAGAGCGACCGATCCATCGATGGATGATGAAACAAAGCACGTTCAGAATGGCGAGACAAACGGCGAACACGCCCCACAGAACGCCGACCGCTTTCGAATTGCGACGGTACTGCTCGTAGTACTTTATAGGTGGCGGTGTCATCGTGGACGGCGGGGCGTAGATGCCCGCGCCCGCTTGATTGTAACGGTCCATGAAACGTCGGCAGTAGTTTGAGTGACTGGTTGCGGTGCTCTTATGATGGTTATTTTTATTATGGACTTTCGGTTTATTTTCGAAAAATGACGACGTTTCGCTGAAATACGTATTGAAGTCGTCTAGCGGATGATACGGCGCGACGGTCATGGCGGGCAGCATACGCGCGACGAGGCGAACGCGGGCAGTGATGATGAGAGAGGTGTTTGGCGCGGTGTGCGACCGCAGAAACATATGGGGCGTGCGAACGCGCAAAACATTGCCAGAGTTACTACACTTGAACTTGTTGTTGTTGTTATTGTTGTTGAACATCGTGTCAGAAAACAGAGAAATGATTTCAAACAATAACAACTCCTATAGATACTTCACGGCTCAAAGACATTCGCAAAAGTTCTCAAGGGTTTGAAAGCGGACTGGATATTTACGTCTTTCGCTGGAAGAAAAACAAGACTTTCTAGACAGAAAACAAATTCAAGGGGAAGTGGAGGTCAGTATTGTCTGAATGGAAGAAAGTATTTTCTTTAAAAGTGTTACTTACTAAAGATTGTCCTCCGTTGTTAAAATAAAACTGCTACACTTATAGCATATTTTTTGACTTGATTTTCTACAGAGCCTTCAATACTGAATCTTGAAAAATCGTATTTATGCGCGGATTTTCAAGTGGTCCCGTAAAGTTCTACGTTCCGCAAGTGTTGAAAAGTAAAAACAACACGTTATCAAAACTCGCAATATGGTTTAAAATTCGCATTTTATAACAAACGTAAAACTACAAATGAAACTTCGAAACAACCACAAAAACGTATGCAAAAAGTGCATAAAGTGGCATCCCACCGTTTTTAACGTCAACAAAACTTAAGAACACGAAAAATATGCATTGGACAAAAAATTAAAGGTGTGATGCAAAGTAAAGGCGAAATTCATGAAACAGCAGTAATAAATCAGTGTCATGGATATGCTTGCTTAACACAAACTGACAAGACATCAGTGCTCAACTGTTAATTCATCTTCCAGATTTAATTAAAAATAAAATTAAGCAAAACAAGCAACACTTCACCGCATTTTAAAATTTATTTTTTATTTCACAGGTAAAACATAAAAATCATCCCAATTTTTTTTTTAATGTCGTCGATCATAAAAATCGCTCACACAGTTAAGTCAGGCACCCATGACGTGGTGAAGTTTTTTATTACTGTTACTGAAAGGAAAAATAATTCATGTTAGTAAGGTGCAGTGTGGGAATTTGTCCAATTGAACAGAACTTGAACAGTGTCGAAAAATTATTATTTTTTTAGCCACTTCTTCACCTGCCTGTTGTATGCATGTCTAACAAAAGAGTATGAAAAAATAATATTTTTGACACTTTAGAATAAATCGATTCAATTGATGTTATCTAACAATAAGAAAATGTACCTAAAAATTCTGTCGATCAGAATCAGAATCAGAATCAAGTACACGTAAAAATACCTGGCCTTCTTCAATGAGAGGAGAGCCAGTGGAAACAGATTGAAAACGGAAAAGATTCTGAAATCCTTGTTCCGCTGTTCAGCACATCTTGTCACTGATAATACAGGATGATAAACGCAATCAACAAGATGACACAGTCAAGATCTCACAGTAATCAACAGAAAACAACAGATTGCTATCTGGCAGACTTTCCTTGATGGGGTCAGAAAGTAAAAACCATTTTGCAATGGTTTTTATGGGGCTGATCAACGTGCATAACTTTTCTGAAAAAACTTTCGCCAAATACGAACGAATAACCCAGCCACTGAAACACACCTGGTGAAATACGTGGGTAATGAAGTCCAGTGATTTTATCGTATGAATGGTTGTAAGTTGTAACGATAGTGGAACAACCGAGATTATAAAAAAAACAAAATTCAAACGTTAAAGACAGAGTTACGGACCGACGGCTCGGGCAGCGTACAGTCTTTGGACAAGTTTCAAATGAAAGAGCATAATAATATTCAAACAAATAAATCTCTCCTCCGCATACTGACTTTACTTACACTCAAAGTGCGCGATATAAATTCAACAATACAGTCGTTTAAAGCACTGTGCAAAGGTCCGCTCTGAACGTTCCACAACCGGCTGTAGTCAACCAGAATGTGCTGCGACTAAAACGCACGAATGGAATTTTACCCGACTATTGAATGGAATGGGAGGCTAATCAAACAACACCAAAGCTTATTGTTTGAACGAACAAATATACACACACATATATATATACGCGTGGCGTGGTAGACACTACAGCTAGCTTTACGGCGGTTGACTTTACACATTGCGCGACTCGGTCCTGTAATAATTAACGGTGTCTTATTCAAAACATTCTTGACTTTGGAACGTGTTTCGGTAATTTGATACTGTGCAAATAAAACAAATAAGTTGTTTGTCACAAATTCTTTAAAAGCGAATTCTTTAAAACCGTTTTTGCAAGCAGAGAACTCAGTTCATGGCAGCAATCGCAGGCAACAATGATTGCGTTTTTAAAAAAAACATGCAGAAAGGTAGGTCAGTAAAATGTATTTTATACGTTGACAAACAAAAACGGTTAGTGAACGCGTGCAAGACTTTTCATCTCAAGAAGAGGGCCACATCAGATATTAAAACTGGTGTTTTTATTTAGGGACCACGTTTCACGACGGACCGCATTACCTAAATCAGAAAATATTCGACAGATAATTTTTCCAAATCTCATCTGCAATTGAACTGTGTATGTACGTTTAGCACAGTATTACCAAACCAACACACATAAAGTAGGGCATGCGCACAGAAAACACTTTCACGGTTAAAGACAGACGCATAATTTAAGATATAAAAATAAAAAAACCGAAGCTTAAAAACAAACTTTAATTGTCCTTTAACAAAAAAGGTACAGAAAGAACGTAACGTACCATGGAATCGTAACGGCACCAGGTCGCTTGGCTTTACCATCAAGTTTGGACTCACGAATGGTTCTCCGTGAAAGCTCTCCTTCTGATAAACAGAATCATCGAACGAAGAGACATTTCATTTCACAATAGGCCTGAATTTCACCATGGACCCATTTCGCAATGGAAACGGCATCGGAAAAGAGCAAGATGGAACAGAAACGACGAAATACAGCAACAATCTACCTGGTTCATCGGGTATCGCTTTTCTGAAAACAAAGTACAAAGTTACCTTTATGTGTCAAAAATAAAAGAGTCAGCTAAGAGAAACAGCTAAAGACTAAAAGCGAAACGAGAACAATCCCAACAAAACGAAATAATAGGTTGAAGCATGACTCAAGAACGGGAAACAGCGTTAAAAACAGCAAAAGAAAAAAGCAACCAAAAATCTCGACTGTTTGCTGTATTTTATTCTGCTAGACCACAAAATAATGAACTATTTTGTTTACATACTTAAATAGATCTTTCGGTTTAAACGTAAATAGATTTTCATTCCCGCTACTGGAATATAAAATATAGAATTGCAGATACAATGGTTGATCATAAAACAAGTTTCAGTGCTCACCAAGTAGTTTGCAACTCTAATATACAAGCCTATGCTGTACAGAAGTCAAACAGACGAGACGAGACTCTCATACACGAGCAAAACAAAAACACCAAAATAATAAATAGAATCTATAAACACCACATTCTGAATCAAATAACACGTTACGTAACCGTATACGGTATATACAACACCATTAACAGCTTAAAAAAATTAATGTACAGACCACACAAACTGCCTAGTAGTTTTCAAAACGAACCCACACGGTTCATCCAAAAACGCACGTTTAGCAGAGACCTGCAAATGTGTCATAACGGAAATTAATGGAAACGGGAATAGACAAACAGTGAAAGTGCAAATTAAACACGAGTAACTACCGATTGGCAACACGGTAAAGTCAGCCTTTCGATGTAGCAATAAAAAAGACGTATACAGTTTTCAGTTTGAGCCAACGCTGTACTTCCTTACATTTTAAAGCCATCCATAAAACAAAAACGCTTCCATTCAATACGAATAGTAACAAAGTAAACATCCGATATTCGGTCCGCACAATGGGTTTCGATTGAGAGCAAAAACGGGTGTTCCAAAAAAGGCTTAGGCCGGGATTTTAAGATGACACTTTGAAACCACAGAACATAGCAAGACAGAAGCTCTCACAAGTCTAAAAAAGACGAGCAAGTAGAGGAAAATTTGGGGAAAATTTGGAAAACCGAAGGCAAGCACAAAAGCGACCAGAACAAACAGCAAAACATAGGCGAATTTGTTCAAAAGTTCACGGGCACATTAACGTTCCGGTATCTTTGAGAAAAAAGTTCTTTCAGAAAAGTAATAGATTGGAGCGAAATCATTGTGAAATTCAAAAACTAAAAACCGAATTAGAAGAAACATTCGCGGGAATAATTAAATCAATCCACTAACAGGAAAACAAACAATGATCAATCATTCCAAAAACATTGTCAGGGATTTCTTGGCCATATTACCTGCCTATAATAAAATATAAAATCAATGACGTTGCAACAAAAAATCACAAATAACAAGAAATGAGTCTAGAATAGATTTGTTATCTATTTTGGTCTATACATATTGAAATCATGGTTCGCTAACAAAGCAACACTCAAAATAAACGTTGAAAATAGAGTCTGCTCAAGATATGACATCTCCTAGAAACCAATAAGAAATGACAACATAAATTCTTTTAACTGGTTTAGTTCCAGTAACAATCATCGTTCCTAAATGCACAGTGTAGCTTCAGTCACAGTTTAACAACATTAACAATAGCTGGATTGTTCGTTTGTAGCACTAAACTGCAATTTGTGACAGGAAAATGACATTTTTCACATTAAAAGAGCCATTCTAATGCCAATCCTTCAATCGATCCTCAGGAACGTTCATCACATCCGACAGCATCAGCCGTTGCTCCAAGTAGTGCTGCAAGAAAAATAAGACGCTGAATTTGAATCCATCGTTAAACAATATTAATAGCCAGTTTTGGGTTGTCTGGATTCCATTCAGACGCATTTCGATAAAAGAGGGGGGGGGGGCGTGGCAGTAAGAACGAATCAAAGTGTCAAGCATTCAATCTATAGTCCAACTCAATAACATATCCAACTGGCTGATTGGTTGATGCATGCATTCTGTGCATGAATTGCAGAGTTTGACGGCGTTTAGCTTGCATAGAGGTAGAATCCATGCATGCACGTGGTGACCAATCAACCAATTCCGGCAAAGAACAACAAGTTGGTTGGCAATGTTATTGAGTTGGACTGTTTATATGTGGAGCGATTCGGAAAACCGCAGCAAAGCCCACCTGGAACTTATTGCCGGTGGCCGGCGACGCACTGGTCGCTCGCCCGGCGTACTTAACGACCCGGGTCAACTGGAGCAGCGTCTGGAAGCGCGGTTTCACGTAGCCCCAGGCGCCCTGGTTCTTGTGCTCCTCTTGCGCCCAGATCAGCTCCGCCTGCGGGTAGCGTGCGCATTCCGCCCGTACCAGATCGTATGGAAACGGGCTGATCTGGAGAATTGCAAAGAAAACCGCAGAAATTTTGGGATGGAACGTCAAGATTTAGTGGATAAATATCTATGAGACAACCATAAAGAAAATTAGTAGAAAAAAGTAAAACACAAAGAGAAGTAACGGACCTGTTCCACTCGTGTGATTGCGATCTGGTCATCGAGTCCGAGCAGATTACGTGCCTTCACCAAATCGTAATAGACTTTGCCTGGAATGTTTCGGCAAAAATGTGAGCCCGTTTGAACGTTGGACAACGTACCAATAGGGTGGTGTGGTGGTGTCTTACTGGAATCCTGCACAGCTGAAGTGCCAAATAGCTAGTTAACGCTCCAAAATAATTCCACTCAAACTGTTTACACAAAAACCACAAAATTTGAAGTGAACGTACATTTACTCAAAGTTAAAAACACATTCACCTGACCACTCAAAAAAACTTTCAAAAACCTGAACAACTCCTAGTTTTCATACCGGTACAAAACACGAGTCGTTCAACATTGGCGTCGTTATTGGCGGCGGGACCAGCTTCGGACAAGACCCGTTTGAATCGTGTGCCTGAACCGAAGTCCTCCAACGGTGACATCGCCTCCGGATGGCGGAGCAGCGATTTTGGAGAGAACAGCACCAACTGGAAACATTCATCGTTGAGCGAGCGCGTGTGTTGGGCTGATTGATTTCTTTTCAATCGGTCTCACTGACTGGTTCCTTTTCAATCGCTCTCACTGACTCGTTCCCTTTCAATCGCTCTCACTGACTGGTTCCTTTTCAATCGCTCTCACTGATTGGTTCCTTTTCAATGGCTCTCACTGATTGGTCCTCTACTTTTACTAATCTTGCGCAGCTCGACGCAGCCAATCAGCGTGCCAGACGTGAGTTTTTTTGAACAGCGAACTTGCAAAACTTGACAGGCGGACAAGCTGGACGACAACGCATTCGAATTTAGATTGCACTGTAGATTTGGACAGACACAATGGCAGGAAAATTGAATGCATCGATGTTGCAAATTTGCAATTAAAAAACCGTCAAGTGCAACTTCGATTTGAAAAAATCTAGAAAGCTGCAATGGAATTGCAAAAAAAAACGCACGTACCGGCTTCCGGAACGGCATGCACGACTGACGCCGCAGAATGTGGAACACCTGCGCCGGCGTCGTGCAGTTCGCGACGATCCAATTGCAGTCGTGCAACTGTTGCGCCTCGAACGTCGGCCCTTCCGGCTGTGCAACGAAAGTGCAGATTTTTTTCTGAGTGCCCCCAATCGTGAAGCAGGTTCGATTGTTTACTAGACCGTGCGGTTTATATGACGCTTGCGAAACGAGACTGTTTCTCGTGTCTTGGAAGATTTCGGCGTTCTCTGTCTCGTCTCGTGGAAACGCAATCTCGCGGCAACCACACTTGAAAATTACTCGCACTGTTGCAGTGACATCATCCTATACTGCGTTTGCGACTGTGCAACAATACTAAGTTGTCTAAAGTATAACAAAGTACATGGTCTTGACAAACAGCCTCTGCCATGAACAACTCAATATAGCAAAGGAACTGTCAACAACAACACCTACCCTCACCCTCAATCAACATGAACACCACAATTAGGGATGGATCCGGCAAATTTGCCGGAATCCGGGCCGGATCCGGCAAAAGCCCATTCCGGCCGGGCCGGATCCGGCAAAAATTGCCGGAATCCGGACCGGAATGGCCTTTTTATGTCTAAAAAACATTTACGCACATATCGCCGCTTCTTCATCACATTTTCAGCATAAAACAGCACTGACACAGAAACAAAGTCAGCAAGACACAGCACGTGAACCAACCAAAAATTACAACAACAACAATTGACAAAATTCACATCGCATAGGGATAATCAAGTGCTGGCAACACTCCATTCAGAAACATGACCTTTCGGCGTTCTGAGTTGACAGACAAGATCGGCTGTACACAAACACCTGCCTGGCTTCAGAGAACATTCGTTGCTTGCCACGCTTGTTGGTAGCGGTGCCAGATACCGTATTACCTCTATTAACCCCCCCCCCAAAAAAATAAACCCCCACCCCCTCGACAAGTTTCCAAATAATCCCCCCCAAAAATAATCCCCCATGGGGGATTATTGAAACCTGTTTGAAACACATACCCTGCGAATTCAGTGGCTGGTTGCAGTGAAAATGATGAAATTGTGCTACCAAAGGCCCCAAATGGATGAGTTAATGGTAATTTCATTACAAAAGGCTGTTGTAAAAGGAAATTTCTATGTAGAGTAGAAGTTTCTGCGACTTCCTTCCTGCCATGGAAGGTATTTTTGCCATTTTGCCCACTCCTAAAAATTGTTTCCAAATAAACCCCCCCCCAAAAAATAAAGCCCCCCCCCAAAATAAACCCCCACCCCCAGAAGTCGCTGAAGAAATAAACCCCCATGGGGGTTTATTAGAGGTAATACGGTATGTGCGCGCGATTGTCGATAGTTTGGGGTATTTAGACGAGTTCAGCCCGCCAAAAGTCTAGCATTAGATTGCTTTTGTCCGGTTCGTCGATAAAATCATCCGACTCGTACATATTCATTTCGCCGCGTAGTTCGTCTTCGAGACTGGATTCGCCTGACGGGTTGCGCGGTCGCGCAGCGTGAAACTCGATGCCTCCGTAGAGGCCAGTCGATTTCTTTTTTGGTTCGGGCTCGCGTTCACTTTCGTCATCGTCGTTGTTCGCGATCTCAGATGTATCGTCGCAGTTTGTGGGCGTCTTCGGTCGTTTCAAGATTTTCTTTGCAATGTGAAGTAGTTCACAACGAATCGCGCCTTCATTTTCGAAAACGACTGCAGTATTCTTGAATCGCGGATCAACGTACGTGGCCATGATGTTGGATTCGTTGTGGAAAAGCGCACGGAAGCGTGTGTCGATGCTGGTCAGCAGCGTTTTTTTCGTCGTACCAATGCCACTCGCATCGACTTGTTCGATGCGCTGCTTCAGTGCGCAAACGGCGGGCAACACCATTGAAATGGATTCGTCGTCTCGTGGATTCGTCGTTGGGGGGGGGGGTTTATCGGGTTTTAGGGGATCACGGCACCCCCGCACACCCACGGTAACACACGTCGCTAAAATCGCTGGTGTTCTGGGGCTCACAAAAAAAAGCAACTGTTTGACAGCTAACTGAATATGACCAACGAAGATGGCTGATTTCAAAAAAACCTGCTATTGTTCATCAACAACGTCGGCCAAAAGCTGGCAGCCACGTTTTTTAAAGTGGACGATGCTGCACATAAGTTTACCACTCAAGACAAAAGCAGTGAACCATTTACCATTGAACAGAACACTAAACTAAAGAAACGCTCACTGATCACATGTCAAATGCACAACAACAAAACCAACAAAGCACCGAAACAAATTTGTCAAACCATTGAACAGCTCTGAAACGGAGGAATCAACTGGTTAATTCGCGGGTCTCGGCCATTCCGGCCGGATCCGGCCGGATCCGGCAAAATTGCGCCGGAATCCGGACCGGATCCGGATCCAATTTTAGGCGCCGGAATCCGGAATCCGGAATCCGGACCGGAACCGGCTCCATCCCTAACCACAATCAACATCACCACTTCAACCACGCACAATAATGTGTTGATCATCGTCGTTGCACAGTTGCAGATACCGTTCCGGCCTTGCCGAGCTGTGCTCCGGGCCCATGCCTTCGTAGCCGTGCGGCAACAGCATCACCAGGCCGGATTGTCTGAAAACGGTTGAAAATTAAAAAAACCTGCAAATTTGGCGATAATTATCAATTTTCTCTGAATAACCAAATTCATGAGGGTCATTCATGAAACAGTATTTAATAATTTGAACAACATAGCTGAGGTGAAACATTGCTACGCGTCATTAAACACTGCTTCCAGAATGCCCGTTCACCCAAAACACAAAAGCGCGCACCGGATCCACTTCGTCTGTCCGGAGCACAGGAACTGATCGATGACCACCTGCGCGTTGTTCGAGAAGTCGCCAAACTGTGCCTCCCAAATGACGAGCGCCTGCGGGTTCGTCATCGAGAAGCCATGCTCGAAGCCGAGCACCGCGTATTCGGACAACGACGAGTTCGACACCGTGTAGACGGCCTGAAAACGCCGAAGGAAGTTCTGATACCTACCGTACGTTTGTTTCAACCTGTCACTTTGTGTCGCAGCATACAGAGCGAGCGAATCAAGAATCAATGAGATCCGACGTTGCAAGAAGACATTCCGCCACAAATGGTTTGTTTGATTTCAACAACCAAACCCAATTCCTCCGTTATTCTAACTGTAATTCCAAGTTTTACTCAGAGCGTTTTGGGCAGTTCTGCCCGGTGTCCGTCGCACTGACACACCAATGGGGCACCGCCGCATGCGTCTCCACGGGGCGCAACCGCAAACAGCGAACTTTTATGCATCACGGTGGTTGCTGTGTCGAGCGAGTGAATGCCACTGCTTCACATTTCAGAACAACCGCAACTGCATTGGAACAAAGCCGTGGTGAGCTACACAGCAAACGAGAGGCACTTCACAATTTCTCGCATCGCACCTGATCGTCGCTGAGATCATTGAGCGCATTGTAGGTCTTCTTGTCGATCTTCTGATCGTGCAGCACGTGATGCCGATGCGAGAACGTGCCCCGCTCGACGTCCTGCCCGCTGAGGCGCACGTGGATGCCCTCCATCAGCAGCGACCCAAACGCCAGCGCCTCGCCAAGCGCCCAGTCGGTCGTGTTCTTCTCGATCATCGTTTTGCGCGCTGAAAACCGACGGGCAATTATTGATTAGTCTGGAAAAGACTGCTTTTGATGGATTTCCCGTAGAAACGGATTTCAGTTTTATTGTTTTTCTGAGCTGCGTGCGGACTGACTGACACCGCGAGTAATTTTTTGGCAAAATGCTGGTTCAGCATTGGCACATCACTGATGAGGCCACCCCTTTTCTGCATATGATGTTGGCCAGGCCGAAATGCAGAGAAATGGTTGATACAAACTGGTTGATTTGTCGAGTCGCACACCAATAACCTTGTCGACAAAGAACGTACAGTCTCTTAAAAATTTCCAAAGGTTATCAGACAAACACGACGTGTTTCCGAACCAACTGCTGAACGCGCATGCTGATTGGCTGCTTCAGCAACAAACAAGAACATCAAAAACTCCAAAAGCGTAAGACTTGATCTCAGCCGAGCGATTGACTGATTAGTTTCTGGCCTTGAGGCTCAAATCTTGCGCTGACGGATCAACGGTGGATCGGTATATAAAAAGTGATATACTATCGGTGAAACACGCGCGTGACGGGTGATTGTGCCACACACACACAACAACGCCTGCAGACCGAATTATGCATTTACTGGCGCAACCAATGAATCAAATATATCCAGCCAAATATAAAAACAAGGGCGGCACGCTGATTGGCTGAGAGCTAACTCCGCCCATCGTGTGCAGATATTTCGGAAAATAATGCACTCATAAGCTATGACACAGTGAATGTTGCACAGTCTGAGTCACAAAACAAACACACACCGACGCACACAAACGCTGACATGTGCGTTGCTGAAATGGCGTGTGCTGTGTCTGTGTGTTTGCGACTGTGCAACATTGCTGTGTTATAAACAGAGCAGGTGCACTGTTATCAGAAACAATCTCCAGCAAGCAACGGTTGAGATTTGAGAATAACATGCTCCAAACCCAGAACAAACTGAAAAGAACAACATCAGTGCAACCAATCAGCATGGTGTGTTTGAAGTTGCCAATCACTACGGTGTGTGTTTTGAAGTTTTCTGTCCAGCCAGTCAGCATCTACCAATTGCTTTGCTCATATTTTACCTTTCAACGTGCGCACCAATCCGCGATGCAGGTTGAAATCGGCGGGCACACTGGAGAACTTGTCGGTGATGTGGCGAATCACCTGTGATGGCCGATTTGAAAATGTTTTTCTTTCAAAAAACACCTTTTGGATTGAGTAACTGTGCAACATTGCTGCATGTAAGAAAAGTGTCTGGTCTTCAAAGATATTCTTCTAAATCCTCCCAAAAAAAACACAACGAAAAATTCATAACAATCCCACATCCGTTTAGGCATTCAGTATCTTAAAATTAGTCAAAAGGAATGAAAAGTAACAAAGGAATGAAAATCAGCATTGTAAAAACCATTCAGTCAAAACACGCGTCCATTCATTCATAAAAACCATTCAGTGATCATTGTTTTCAAGAAAGCAACAAAAAACGCACGTCCGTCGAAATGCCGGTATCGGGAATCTTCAGTGGATCGCGAGCCTTGAAGAAATCATCCCAGGGCGAATCGAGCCAATCGCGGTTGCGAACGTACGTCACGCGCTGCGCCTTGTCATACGCTTCGTCCAGGATTCGGCCGTAATTGTTCAGTTCGTGCTGAATGGATTACACTGATCAACGAACTGCACAGTGCAGCTAAATGCTAAACCCCTTCGCAACCATGGAGAGTTGTTGGTTGCTATAAGAAAGTTGTTCAACAGAGTCGGAATTGCTGGTTTTTTTAATAATCCCCCCACTCCAGTTGTTGTTGTTGTTGTTGTTGTTGTTCATGGTCCAGATGTCGTATATGCTCGGGTTCGTAGGTGGACCAAGGTAGACGTTGGAAAACCGCAGTGAAGTCGTGTCGAGCGAGAGACGGTATACGGTAGACACCGTACCATACTCCATGGGCCAGAGTGTTCCCATTTTCACCCCCCCCCCCCGGACTCACATCGACGTACTCCTGCGTGGCGACTCCATCGGCCAGCATTTTCGCCATGTACTTGTCGAGCACCGTGTTCATGTTCTTTATGCGCTGGTACATCAACGGCTGCGTGAACATCGGCTCGTCCAGTTCGTTGTGACCGTGACGGCGATACGAGACGAGGTCGATCACGCAGTCCTGCAATGGTTTATGGAGCGGGTGTGGAATAAAAACCAAACCAAGTGGTTTTTTGACTGTTCTTTATTCTATTCACCGTTGCTCAGCAGTGAATGGTGTTTCATCTTTAACCCAACCAAAAGGGTGCGGAGGTGCGGGAACGGCCGAACGGGTCACCCCCTAACAGAGGTGACACACCTTTGCCCCCAGTTTAGCCTTCTACTCATATCATGCTGGTTTTCGCGACAAATAATGTTAGGAAACACTGCCGATCGATAGAGTGCGACGTGGGCCATTCAAAAATATTGAGCCCAGAACACTGGTGCCCCCAGAACAGAGCAAGCGTCAGAGGCAGTCACACTGATGTGGCAAAAGTATTTGTCCACAAGATAGTTAATCAGCCGTCCAATCCCCGAGACCCGGCAGAGTTTCACACCTTCGCGCTTATTTCGAAATCAGTGGCGGTTTGAGAAATTGAAAAACCGCTCCGTAGTATCCACACACGCTTTGCTCGGGTGTACTCCGCTGCACCAACCTGCTCACTGAAACACCGAAACACAAAAACCGAATGCAAAAACTCCACCGAACCCAACCCAACCCAACCCGTTGGAAGGTGCCGCGCCATTCGGATGCGACGCGACAGACGTGCATCACCGCCTCCGGGTCGTCGGCGTTCACGTGGAAGATCGGACAGTTCACGACCCGTGCCACGTCCGTGCAGTACGGCGAGCTGCGCGAGAAGCGGGGATCGGTCGTGAAACCTGCAATCGAGACCGTTGTTGTTGTTGTTGTTGTTCAGGGCGCGGGTGTCGTATTGCTCGGGTTCGTAGGTAGACCAAGGAAACAACAGACGGGATAGGCAGTGACGCAATTTGGTCTCGGTCGGGTGTGGACGCTGTGTGGGAGCTGCGTCGTTGTCGACCAATCGAGACCGTCGTGGCCTGCGTGGTGGCAGCCAACCACAGTGCAATGCAACGACGTCGCGTCACGAACATCCCGAACTGCCAAAGAAAGATCATATGCGCAGTCTAACTCTATAACATATCCAACCAGCTGATTGGTTGGTGGTGGTCACGTGATGCATGCCATTCTGTGCAAGCCGAACTCCGCAATTCTCAGCAGTTCGTGCACAAAATCAACCAATCAGCTACTTGGATATGTTACTGACTTAGACTGTAGCCACTATGCACACCAACCCAACCCGCAAAACCACCATTCTCAACAATCACACCCCAAACATCCGGCCGTCTCACCGATTTGATTGTTGACGACGACGTGTATGGTGCCGTGCGTGGTGTACGCGGGCAGTTCACTCAAATGGAACGTCTCATAGACGACACCCTGGCCGGCGAACGCAGCGTCCCCGTGCATCAGAATCGACATCGTCCGCTTGCCCTCGTGGTCGCCGCTGTAGAACTGCTCCGCGAACGTCTTACCCTGCACCACCGGGTCGACCGCTGCAAACGAAAACATTGAATCGCACGTTTTGTTTGCTTGAAATCGAACTGGTTGGCTGGACAACTGGCCATTGGTCTAGTGAAACAATCAGAATAGCTGTAGCTAGCTAGTTAGCTAGCTTTCTATAAGTGGCGGTATGCGCTGCGCATTGCTGCATGCCAAAGAATGGACTCAGTTCCATACTCCACCAAAGCAGGCCCACGTGCATCATTGGGATATGCATCCAGAAAAAGAAACACTGGACGAAAACGTATTCATTTCACTTACGAAAATGACATTCACTTCACAAAAATGATAAATTATTCAGTTAACGTCTACGATGAACGATTTTTCATATTTAAAAATGAGTTCACTCACCTTCCAAATGTGATGGATTAGCGACGACGGCGATTTTCACCGGTTTTTGCGATTCACGATTCAATCGTTGTATACAGACGCCCAAGTGGTACTTCACATCACCGCTGCCCTGAAGAACAAAAAGGAAAAGTGGAATTTTGAGAAACTCCAGAATTACTGCTGAACATAGGTCGCACACTGATTGGCTGCATTTGCAGCAACCGGCTTTGGACTGGAGTCTGAGTGGTTGTAGTTGTCATTTTCAATTAAAAAAAAGAAAAACAACAACAACTGCTCTCTTCACCTCATCGGCAGGTTCGAGTGAGCTGAATTGAGACAGGATTTGCTCCAATGGCTGACGGCAAACATTTGCGATCACATTTAGGCGACCTCTGCAAAAAAGACACAAGGAATCACAAAGTACTGTGCTGTGATTCTGAATTTAAAAGCCACCCCTCTTCTGCATATGTTGGCCAGGCCGAAATGCAGAGAACCACCATACAAACTGGTTGATTTGAGGTTTTAGTGTCCACAAATGAGACACACAAGACACTGACAACAAAAGTGGCTTGGAGATGACATGCAGCTGAGGTGGGATCTTTTCATTGCTGTACCATAACTCAACCAACTGCAGTGCACAATTCAATTCCGCACATCATTGGCTGCATCATTGTGCCCGCCAATAACTGTCGCACGTTTAAACAACTTGTTTATTAGCTACTTATTCAGCCATGAATCCAAAGAAAACCCACCGATGCGGCATGCCAATGATGAAATTTTCCACACCCGAATCCGAACTGGTGTCAATGATTTCTTTCAACGCCGGAATTAGCACCTGAAAATGAAAACAGTTTCCATGAATTTGCCATGAAAAAAACTGAATCATCCGAAAACGTGAAGAAGAAAATCACACACCTCACAGCCTTCCAAGCCGAATCGTTTCTCAGACGGCCACTTTTTCGCGAGGAAATCCTCGAATCTGAAAAGTGGTCAAACAGGGGTTTTCCTGAAATCCACACAAAGTCATACCCTGAAGACGCCGCAGTAAGGAAGAAAACAAACAAAACAACCAAAATAAACAAGGAATGGTAACGAATGATGGTGCAGACACACGAAGCATCACCAAAACCTCCCCCTCAGCACCCCAACCAACAAAAAAGCCACCAGAGCACCGCGCAGACGCACTTTGTCGAGCGTATCAACCGTTTGAACAGCACCTTCTTCTTGTGTGGGAGCAACTGCGTGACGGCGGGCGCCTCGAAGCGCTCACGCAGCCAGTTGCACTGGCCGTAGTCGTTGATGTGCATGTACTCGACGCCGGTGTTGCCGCAGTAAATCGACTGCAACAGTCTGTTGTTGTGTGACAAGCGAACGTATTCTCTTTGCTTTAAGACATGCGACCTCAATGCGGTTGTGGACGTGAAAGGAAACTGGTTTCAATCTGTATGTGGTAATTCAGAATAGCCTAAGTGACCCGGCCTTATTAAGGGGGACCTTTGCCAATTTTGAATTCCCGCAACGTGCATGAGAGTATTAGTAGACTGCTTGCCCATCTATGCGCGCATTGAAACGCGGGACCAAAATAAAAGATGAAGAAAGCGGCAATTAGTGAAGCTGTATTCAATGACGACGTGTACGTGCAAACGCACCAAATCTAACTGCTAAGTCTGCCGCTTAAGTGTAACATTGCGAAAAGTTGTGTAAGAATGAAACACACTGCTGGTTGGATAGCTCGCCAAAGGAGATATGGCTGGTTTATCGACTGGGGTTAAGGCGTTTATCATTTTACCTTCATCTTATGAATTATATCTTTCAGTTTCAGTTTCTGCTCGGAGCCACCGATTTTCGTCGTGATTGGCAGCAGGAATTCACGGTCCAAATCTTTTTCGGCTGCAAAAGCAACAGTTCTATGGTTGAATTGAATATTTTTGTACACCCATTATTGACAACCAACTGTAGCCAGTTTGTATAACTCTGGTAAGCTGTTGTATCATCAAATTTAATTAATATTGGAAGAACACGCTCCACAATGATTTCGGGCATCCGAATAACTCCAGAATTGTTGAACGTGATCTGCAGAAAAAAACCCACTCACAAAGTCCATAAGTGGCCAACTCCAGTTCTGGTGGAATCGTGTCGTCCAAGTCAGCCATGCCGATTTCCAGTGGATCCAGCGTGGCTACGTTGTGACCTCGAGTCTGAAGAAAACAGAAAAAAATTGACAAAAAAGTCTGTAAAATTGACAAAAAAGTCTGTAAAATTGACAAACAGAATTTCACAGCAGAAATCAACAACCAGTAAACTTCGAATCAAATCAACCAAGTTGCAGGATGGTTCTCTGAATTTTCGGCCTGGCCAACATCATATGCAGAAGAGGGGTGGCCTCATCAGTGATGTGCCCCTCTGAAACCAAAGCCGTTGCAAAAAAACAAGCCCGACCTGATAGCTACGAATGAGATGCTGCACGTTCAAGTGATCCATCGTGGCACGGAGATCCATCGGTGCCCGCGCCGTCGGCGTCAGAGCTACAACGAAACAGAAACTAGTTTTTTTCTGAAACCGAACGAGTTTTCATATATTTTCCGATTCATTTCTTCACACGCTTCAAGGCGGACCAGACTTATATTGGGGATACCGATGCACTTTCAAGTTATCATCAGAGAGAAGCTGGAGCAAAAATCCAAAAAGAAACCAAGCAACCGAGCTATAGAAAGCTGTTCTTTTTCTCGCCCACTCATACCGGCGGAAGGTGAAGGTAAACTGGTTTGTGGCACGAGAGAGGGCGGAGCCTGGTAGGCTTGTCCCGGCGCAGCGCCCGCCTGCACCGCACGGAAATACACGTCCCAACTCTGGATAACGAAAAGCCATATTGCTTAATTGATTTTTTTAGCCTCCTGCGGTGGAAACTACAGCAAAATGCCAACCGATTGCGAAACGAATTCAACTGTGGATGCTCAACAACAAACGCAAGAAACGGCGATCTATTCTTTTGTTGCATGCGCAACTCACTGAGAATCAATCAAAGCAAACAGACAGTTCAACAGCAAAGCGAGTGGCGCCAAAAAAAAAAACAAATCGAGTTTTGTTTTCAATGGCTGAACTGCTGAACGGAACGTATGTTCGCGGCAATAACCAAAAACCCAATACATTTTATAAATCGTTCTGGAAGTCTGAAAGTCTCATGCGAGCGACTCCAGGGCCAACCAAACCAACTGAACGCTCACCTTGTGCACGGACGCCGGGTTCGTCTGCCACGAATGGTACATCTCCTCGATGTAGACCGAGTTGGTGCCGTTCATGAACGGCTCCGCCGTCAGTGCGCTCACCAACCGCGACGCCGTCGTGTGCACGCTGCGACTGCGACATTGGCTGCTCGTCGATCCGTAG
The DNA here is from genome assembly GCA_030248135.1 of Theristus sp. LFF4_11. Classification (NCBI taxonomy): domain Eukaryota; kingdom Metazoa; phylum Nematoda; class Chromadorea; order Monhysterida; family Xyalidae; genus Theristus; species Theristus sp. LFF4_11. The sequence goes on from JASANC010003838.1 coordinate 63,543, forward strand.
CCGCGCGCAAACTTCTCGCGTAACTTGCCGTAGCTGAAATGGTGAAATTCGAAATCACGTCACCACGTTGTTCAAAGTGTGCTGTTTCGCTAGTGTTGGTTTTGATTTCCGCTCCGCAACCACAGATTGATCAGCCGATCAGCCAAATCAGGTCGAACGAATCGACCTTTTTAACGAACAAAACCAAGAAAGCAAAAACACTGGAAAAGGAAAATTGAAATAAGAACAAACAACAAAAATATAGAAAACCACCACCGCACCGATGCGGCGATAGCGCACGTCGAACGATTGCCGACCGATACATGTTGAATCACTTTTCAAGTTTCAGAATAACAATCAGTTCGAGTTCAGTAATCAGTTGGAAAAATTTGAAGCAGTCGTCGCCGTGTGCACGCACGTGTCTAAAAAAATACCGATTTTTTAACGAATTTTTCACGTTTAAATTTTTTTTTCGAACCCCAGTTACAACTACAAGTACAACTTACAAGATGATGTGAAAAACTGAAAAAAAAAATTTGTTGACCTTTCCAAAAATTGGATTGTGCCACTGCCAAAAGGGCTAAATAATTCGAGAAAAAATCGGCATTTTTGCTTGTTTTTTTCAATTTGGTTTTTTGTTTAACACCGTGCCACCACAAAAAAGTTTTTAGTCCGAAGTCCGAACTCTGAAAATGGCCGATTACGGCGATTATTTCTACGATGAAGATCGGCTGTAAGTTTTTGTCGGCCATTTGCTTTTTTGCTGTTGTTGCTTGCATTTATGTCGTACTATTTCGTCGCGCTCTTCGACACTGACGTCGAACTCTTTGTGATGTCGTCATTTTTGAAGTCAACGACTTGTCGACTTCAACTCGTTCAGTTTTGTCTCTCTCTCTGCCAGTTTTATAAAAGCTTGGAGGTGCACTGAAGAGAATACCTGCAACCGCACGTTGAATGTTTGCATGTGATTTCGAAACACTTGTAATTGTAATTCACTTCACTTTCTATTTTAGCAGCCCAATAGTGCTACACCACCTGAATGGAATCTTAAGACAACACGTTTCAATTTCAATTTGAGCTAACTGGAGAACGTGTCAGAGAGAGAGAGAGAGCGCGCGGGATTTCCAGAGCAACCCTGTGTTCAATGTGTCACTGCCCCTTTCACCCATTTAACTTGGTTGATAATGTTGTTTTGTGACTGTGAGATCTCGCTTTTTTCGTTCCTTTTTTCGCAAATCATGTTTCAAAATTACGCAGAAATAACGTAAGGTCACTCAACAGCAACGACGACGATAACAACAATCGTCCAACTTCAACAACGCCCTCCAGTGGAAGTCGAACAACGCCGCCACTTCCTCTTCCACCTCCACAGCGTCGTTTTGTTGTCAGAAGTCTGTTGTTCCGTCCCGAATGCGATCAAGGGCTGTATCGACCCCGCACAATGCACGATATCATGCCAAAGTCTACATTTCTTTCCTTTGGTGTTTCACGCTTTTCATGTGTTTTCGGTTTCGTTTTGTCGTGCTGTTTCGGTTTCGTCTTGCTTCCGTGGTGTGTGTGTTTTTTCGCTTGGGGATTTTTGCTTTTTCACGATAACTCTCGATTTCACGATTTCTCAGCAGTTGTTGGTATGCTGAATTTTGGTATGCAAAATTGAACGGACAAGACCATGCAATTTGTGCTGTCAAAAATTGAATTTGTTATACTGATTAGCTGCATAGAGCTGCTTGGACAAATCAGTAATGATCCAGATGCTGAAGCGGCCGATCACAACGTTCGAGTTTCTTCGAGTGTTTTTTTGAAACTGAAAATAAGGACGAGACGACAACAACAATGTGTAGTGTGACAATATCGATGTCCATCATGACCTCACTGAGTTTAGCACGGTCTTGCAGGGGCATGCAAGTCACATCCGGTTTGTGCCAGTTGGAGAAAGACCCCAATAATCTGGTCGGCATCTCAATCGGCGGCGGTTCGCCCGTGTGTCCGTGTCTGTACGTTTGGAGACTTTTCCGGGGTTGAAACAATTGTTGCCGTTTTTCAACATTTCTACGTCTGCTTTCATTCAATAGTCAGTCCAGTCTGAATCTCAACCGCTGATTTTTGTTCATCCAAACAGTGCAAGCAAATCACAGTGCGTCATATTGGAGAACATTTTTTTTTGAATTCCATCGAACAGTACCCACCCGTTTCGCCCGTGCGCAGGTACATCGTGCAAATCTTCGACAACACACCCGCTGCGAAGGACGGTACTTTGGAAGCGGGCGACGAATTGATCGGCGTCAATCGAATCTCCGTGAAAGGCAAAACGAAAACGGAGGTGGCACGTTTGATACAGAGCAGCAAGGTCGGTGGTTGAATGAGACGATGATTTTCGTCGACATTGAAGTTTTTGGCTTGAAGTGTGACGGACTGATCAGAGTGTACTTGATTGAAAAATGTCATTCGCAATCGCAATAATAAGCAGGTTTTTTTGATACATTCGTACATTTCAGGGCACCGTTGCAATCCAGTACAACAAGCTGCATGCTGACCCGAAACAGGGCAAATCGCTCGACATTGTCCTGAAAAAGGTTTCTGTGTGAATTTGTGAAATTCATTTATTGTGCTGAAAATTCATCAGAAGAAACGAATAGCAACAGTTTATCTGGTGGGTTGATTGGCTGCATTTATGCGAAATGATCCCGTCTGTGTTTCCCGAGATTTGTTGGAACGTGTTTGGCACGTTGCAGTCAAAACAACGCAGTTTGTGCTGATTGACTGGTGAGGAGAGCCCAATTCGTAATCAGCGGCCAATCAGCAGATCGCCTCTTATTTACAGTTCGATTGCATCTCAATAGTTTCTAAACAAACAAACACACAAGCACGTCTTTTTTTCATTTCCTTCGCGCAGATCAAACACAAGATCGTCGAGAACGTCAGCGCCGACACGGCGGACGCACTCGGCCTCAGTCGGGCGATTCTCTGCAACGACTCGATGGTGAAAAAGTTGAACGAATTGGAGCAGACTGCGGAGATGTATCGCGGCATCATCGACAACATGAAGCGCGTTTGGCGGGCCTACTATAATATTGCACGCACGCAGAGGGGTACGTACCTCGGGGGGAGGGGCTCATTGGTTGGTTGTATTTGACGCGGGCTTGCTGATTGGTCACATCACATCAGGTAGCTTAGCACGTTGATGTGTGTATTGGCGAATGTTCACGGTTTCCATTGCTTTCTCTGGCGTAAAGCTGTTTTTTATTGTTCTGTTGCTTTGTGCGCCTGTTGCTGTATATTTTCATCAATAAGTATAGTTGTCCAAACAAATAAGAGCGTAAAACAAGCCGACTAATAAAAAAAAATATATCTGAATTTCCTTTAATTTCACAAACCAATCAAACAAACCGCTGTTTGGCGTTCGCCCACACGTGCACGCAACATCGCTCGTTCACCCGTAGAGCGCGTGTTTCAGCGATAGTACTTGAATTTTTATATCACATTTCAGCAATCATGTTCAGCGCAAGAGTTGAGCCTCAAAGCCAAATCACGCAATCAAATCAAACCTGTCGGCTGAGATCAAGTCTTACGCTTTTGTGTTTTGTTTTGCTTTTTCGTGGGAAACCAAATGAAAATTGAACTTTAGAATTTTTTTCAATTGAATTGTTTTTCCAGCATTCGGCGATTTATTCAGCGAAATCGGAGCCCGTGAGCCGCAGCAGTCTGCGTCGGAGGCTTTCACGGTGTTTGGCGAGGCGCACAGAAATATGGACAAACAAGGCTGGTCGTTTTATCCGAGTTTCTTGGTTTGTTTTACATCGTTTTTTGAGAAAACTCGTAATTTGTGTTGGTTTTCTAGGTGTCAAGCTGCTGCGTGTGTTGCACCCGATGGTGAACGACTTGAGCACGTTCTTGAATAAGGTTTGCTGGTTTTTTAGCGGTTTTGTTCATTTCTGGCAATTTACTGATTGCAGATGAATTCTAATCAAGACGACAATTCCAAATGGCCATTGGTCTTTTTGCGTGAAAATGACCACTTTTTCCAAGAAATCCCTGTTTAAAAATTTGAAGATGTTAGGCGCTGAAAAGCTTAGTCAAGCTTGTTGGAGCAAGAACAACAAGTGAACCCGGTTCAAAAGCCTTTTGGGCTTCTTCAAAGATCGTTTTTCATGTTCGACTTGTTACATATACAATTGAAAAAGAGTTTTTATTTCTATTGTTTTTCTTCCAAAACCAGGCAATCCCGGACACGCGAATGACGATCAAACGCTATCTGGACGTGAAGTTTGAGTATTTGTCGTATTGCCTGAAGCTGAAGGAAATGGATGATGAGGAGCAACAGTTCGTGCAACTGGCTGAGCCGCTCTATCGATTGGAAACGGGAAATTACGAATATCGGTTAGTCATTTAGAAAAAAAGAAAAAAGATTCTTTGTTTCTCCGCGAGTTAAGTTTTAATTGCAGTCCACTTCATTCTCCTGAAACATTGCTTACTTTCAAAACTAGAGCAGAAAACTTCGCATTGAAAATTTTGAAAAAAAACGAACAAAATCTGAAAAAAACTGGGCTTTTCTTTAGGTTTTTTTGCAAGTATCAAAAACCTGGTTATTTTTCCCGTTGCAAACCCTAAACTGGCCCAGTTTTATTTTGAAAATTATCTTTTTAAGTTATATTAGCTTACTTTTTTTCTGATAGCAAAAAAAACTCCACTGTTTCAGTCTCATTTTGCGTTGCCGCCAGGATGCACGTCTGCGTTTCGCAAAACTTCGCAACGACGTTCTTGTGAAACTGGAATTGTTGGACCAAAAACACGGTGTGTGTGCTGTTGTTGTTGTTGGGGATTTTAGGCGATGTTTTTAGCCAGGGCTAACCCAGAAAAGCGTACAGCACGCCGTCGAGTAGGGTGTCCATCGAGTTTTTTCTGCCATTCAGTGCCTTTCGATCCCTTGGCTGAAGCGGTGCAACCAATGGGGCTGCTACTGGTTCTGTATTGAACATTGGCTCGCCACTGAACATTGGTTCGGTTTGGTGTTCTCTTGAGCGTGAATGATAAATTTCTCGCGAATTCCTTTGCTTTTTCAGTGCAAGACATCTCATTCCAACTTCAACGTTTTGTTTTGGCGATGTCGCGCTACTATGCGGACGCGAGGGAGGTGCTCGCACCAACACGCAATCTGTTTCCGATTGAGGTTGACTTGTCGCAGGTGAGACTTTCGTGGGGTTTCATGCGTTTGCAATCTGTTTAGTGATATGTCAGTCATTGAAACTGGAGCTCAAACGAGGTCTACAATGAATGCTAGCTTGCTGGTTGGCTGTATCAGTCTGATAGGGCCAATCGGCTTAATTTGCAGAAATTGCTGGAGCGAATGGCATTCACACAGCACTGCTTTTGTCTTGTCATTCCGTCTCACAATTTTACAAAAAAACAAGAGCTGGCAATAGGCGATTCGCCCCAGAGACGTATGCGAAGTGAAAGAAAGCAGTGTCATGCTTGGTGCGGGTACTGCGGGAATTCAAAATTACTGAAGTGAGCCTATCCCTAAGATTCGACCGGGCCACTGCGGCAGTTCTGAATTGCCACATCCGCTTGAAGCGAAATTCCAGCAAACGCATTGAGTATACACTCACAAAGTCATGAAAAGTAGATCATAGCAAATTCAGAGAAAAAAACTGCCCATATTTTGCTCGCCAGGTGGCCGTGAAATACAACACCACCGGCCAATTGGCGCCAGACGACGAGCACGAAGACTCGGATGACTCCGTTGAACTGCCCGAGGAGGCGATCGACGCCGCGAAATCCGGCATGACCTCGAATTCAAACGTGGACACGTTGCTGGATTTGAACGGCGACGACGCCGCTGCCGATCCAGTTCCGGATGATTCTTCAAATTTACCGCCACTAAATTCAAACCAGGCCGCGCTGATTGGCGAGCTGCTGCAGTCGCCCCAGCCCGATCCACCGTCTAACAGCGATGCGCCGACGACGCAGAAAAGCGATGAGTCGCTGTTGGATTTTTGAGAAGTTTTCAGTTTCGGGGGTTCACTTATATTGACTGGTGTTGCTACCGCAAGTTTTCGTTGCTTTATTGCTGATTTTATAGTTTGTGTATTCCGAAGTGGTTGTGGTGGTGTTTGTTTGGCTGTTTTCCTTCCTTTTCTCACCCTGGTCCAGTCTGTGCTGTTGGTTTTTTGTTTCTTTTTTTCTGTCTGATTTTGTGTCTCTAGTCATGTTCTCATTGTTTTTACCGTTATTCTCATTTTATCTGTCTGCGGTCATTTTTTTGCGGAGAAAATTTCACTGGTCTGGTGGTCATTTTTATGAAGAACGTTCATTTTCAAAAAGTAGGATTCATTTCGGTTTTATTTCTCTGTTGTCCTGGGGTTTTTGCATTGTTCAGAATTGTTCGACAGCTTATTAGTTTTGTTAAATTTCACATTCTTCAAAACTCACGAACATGCATATCAGCAAATATGAGCGGTTTGATTTTCTATTTTTTGATAGTGTTTCATGGTTGCCATGCAATTTGACTAGTCAGATCTTTTGTGTGGTGGGTGATTACCGTTCCACATGATTACTGTTTGAACCAAAAATTCCAGTAGAAAAAATGAAGACGCATTCCAAAGCTTTTATGGATTCTGGTCATTTTTTCGTTGTGCAAGTGTTTTGCGTCTGGTTCCGAAATTGTTTCTTCCAGTCCAGGTGCCAAAATAAAATCGATTTGGGTCCGCTTCGGATATTTTCACTTTTCACCCCGTGCTGGACTGGGAAGGAATCGACTTTCACAGCTGATTCCAGTTTCTGTCATTTGGACTTTGAAGTTGGACCTCGAAGAAGATTCGCAATGATTGGTGCTTCTTAGTTAAGATGAACGGGTGGAGAAAAAAGTAACTTTGAAAAAATCGCTTGCTAATTAGCATGCAGGCGAATGCTAATGCGAATCCTCCCGTGACAAAACGCGCACGAAGGAAAATTGAGTTTTGTCGTCTCGTCGTCGATGTGTGAGTGTAGGCGGGTTATTTTAGTTTTGCCAACAAACGTTTCCGTCTGCAGTTGCTCTTGTAAAATAAGGAAATTAGAGAAAAAATTTGTCAGATCTGCTTTCCATGTATTGCTGGCGAAGTCCTGCCTAGCCTGAAAACAACCGTGGTGCTGCGGTTTCACCAATCGATACGTTGGTGACTATTTCAGCAATTATCTTGATAACTAGAAATAATTTTTGTTATCTGCAGAGAATTCGAGTTACCGCCGCCACGATTTGAAGCGCAGGATTTCGGAGCGTTGATTGAGTGCGCGATCAGACAGATCCTTGGACAGGTTGGTTGGAGCAGATCGGCTTGACGATTTGGAAAAGTTCCTCAATTGCTAATTTCATGCGTCAAACTTCCCGTTGTTGTGTTGTGAATGAAAGCGGGACGTTCAGGATTAAGAACAGGATCGTGTGGTGTAGTAAAAAACGAGTCATGTCATTCTTCCGAGAGCACTTTTCGTTTCCGTTCAAGTCCTCGGTGTATTCGACAAAAAATGAGCGAATCATTCCTGATCGACCATCCTGCTTTCATCGATTTCAGGCTGGTTTGTCAAAAATCGTCGAGCTACCCGTTGACCCTCCGGTCGAAAATCGCAGCTGGGTCGTGGTTCGTCGCAGGTTTGAAAAAAAAATGAAACTGGCCAATCAGCAGCTGTGCCCGCTTTTTTTCAAAAATTTACCGCGCTAAAATGGTGAGACGCGTTGTTGTTGTGCATATATCGGTTGCTATCTAAGATGACACGAGGTAGGGATGTGAACATCAGCCGCCCTGTGCTCGGCTGTGGATTTGTCTGTTTGTCGTGCACGACTCTTGTTTCAGTGCTCTGTTTTCTCTGGCTTTTCTATTTGCCTGACTGTGTTTTGCTTTGTCTCAGCGAGAGAAATGAGCAAAAAAACACAATGAAGTCGGCAACATCAAGTTTCCAACAAAGATGTGTGTTTTGTTTCAAGACCAGAAGTGGTAGTTTTTCATTTTTCAAATTGCATTTACCTTTTTTATGTGTTTTTTTCAGTGACTTGCATCTCGTCTGGGCGGCGCTCAACATTTATGGAATGCACTGTGGTCTGCCTGTTGCAGTGAGACTGCACAAGGTTGGCTTGTTCTTGTTTGTGTTTGTAGATTGTATTTGTACAGTCTTGTTCGTATTTGTATGGATTTTTTATCAGCGTGTAAATTTTGCTTTCTGGACAAGTTCTTTTTGGTTACGTTTCTGCTTTTCAATGTGTGTGCGTGTGTTTTGTTGACCAGCAGAATTTAAGCGAGACTGCGACACGTTTTGTGAAATTCGCTGGTAATAGAAGCTTCAATGAAATTCAAAAAAGTACCTCTGCTTTTTGTTGCACGGTAACAATTTCTTTCAATCTTCCGGCAGGTGAACCAGTTGCCAAACTACCAGTTCAACTGACCCAGCAAGAGGAATTGGATTCGTCAAAAATATATTCTTTCGATTTGCCAAACAAAAAAAATAGAAAATTCGAGCACTTCGGAAAAAATCGAGCATCTCAAAATGGAATATTTTTGCTGGCTGTGCGTTGCGGTGGCTTTTGCGGTTCTTTTCCTGGTCCTTCGATTCTTGGTGTGTCCACGGGTCGAGAAAATGGATTTACGCGGGAAGCATGTCTTCATTACAGGCGGGTCGAAAGGTACGTTAAGAAAAATGGTAGTAGTCTGATTTGCATGGGGTCAAAAATTCTGATTAAGCTATTGCGCAAGTTTTTTACTCAAGGGGTTCAGGAGGGGCACATCACTGATGAGACCATCCCTCTTCTACAGATGATGTTGCCAAGGCCGAAATGCTACAACTTGGTTGATTCAACAGAAATTCATCACATCTTTACACTCGAACTGAAAATCGTGGGCAAATCGGTGATTGGCTGTTTTTGAACTTGGACTCGTTTAATTGGTGGAATTCTCCAACACCAAATCAACACAACGCACCATGAGTCCGTGCGAGCGTTCGCGTTTTGGAGGTGCTCATAATGTTTTGAAGTAGCTTGGCTGGTGCTAAAGTAGTGCGACAAACATTTCCGCAGTTGGCAACAATCAACAACAAAAACAACAACGACTTGTAAAAACTGTAAAACTTTCAATCAAACCAGTACACCAAATGCTGAATTCAACCAAAGTAGCACCCACTTGCGACGTCCCCCTGTTCAGGTATCGGTCGTGCGCTGGCAGTCGAGGCCGCACAGCGTGGTGCCACCGTCACAATCGTTGCGCGACACGACCAACCACTCCGCGACACTAAAGAACGTTTGCAGCAGATTTGCGACTTCAACAACACGGACGCAGCGGCGACGACACAGACCGAACAACGATGCGTCTACTTCCAGCTGGATGTGACGCGCGGATATCAGGAGGTTAGTAAGTGCAGTTCATATCATTTGCAATTGGCTGATTCGTTGGTGACCAGTGAATAGTGATGTGTGCATTTTCTGCAGGGCAGACTCCGCCTCCACAGCAATACATGCGTCACGTGATCACCACCTAATCTGCTAATTGTATATGATGTTGACGTTAGACTGTAAGAGAGTTTTTCCAGTTTGACTGCAGATGTTTTGAAGTTGCTGTTTATTTCAGTGGAATTTACCTTTCATAGATCTGCTCCGTCTTATCGGAGGCCGTGAAATGGCACGGTCCGGTCGATGTTTTGATAAACAATACCGGTCAGTAGCATTTTTGCGATTAAACGCAGTAATGCTAGTTTTGTGGTGGTAATCCTAAAACAGCAAGCAACTGAACGTAACAGAGTGTGTGAGATTGCAGGCAACGTCGGGGTACAGGGTGCGCTGGAGACGATACCGCCAGAGCATTTCGAACAGGCGTTTCGCTTGAATGTCAGTTTTTGTGGCCGGGGTCATTTTTTTATTTTTAAGACGCATTCTGCAGGCAGGCAACACATCATCACGAATAATGGCATGCTAAGGCCCGTTCATACTGACGTGTGCGCATACGGCACGTCACGTCAGGTCTCGTGTTGTTGTTGCACACAACCTAGAATAGAAGACTAGAAGAATGCTCATGTACGATCTTTTATTTTGGTCCCGCAACTCAATGCGCGCATAGATGGTAAACAGTTTCATGGATGACGCGGCAATTCAAAATTGACAAAGTGATCCGAATCCCCTAAAAATGGGCGGCCGAGTTACTTAGGCGATTTTGCTTTGCCACGTAAAGATTGAAACTAGTTTCTTTTCTACGTCTACACGCGCATTCAGTCGCAGAATCGAAAAAAAACAGATAAGAACACAAACAGACGTCAAACGGAACTTTTTTCAGGTGATCAGTGCTCAGTGGATGTGTCGTGCCGTGATCCCGTCAATGAAACAACGGAAAACCGGTCGAATTGTGTTCATCTCGTCAGTCGCTGGTGGGGCTTTGTGTTTTTTTTTAATTTAAAAATTACACTGATTGATTGTTTTTTTTTGTCAAACTTATCAGCCGTTATTGTGTTTTTTTATTCGAAATATTGCAATATATCTCGATATGTAACTACTGTTATTATTGGTCATTTTGAATGGGGCACACTCACACACACCACCCGCTCTACCCGCATATGAACTGCGGAAGTTGTGTAGAGGGGTTAAAAATAAAAGTTACCGCCATGACATCGCAGTCTTTCATGGGCACACCAACCAACTTATCAGCGCAAGTTGCAAAAAGATTCCAAACGGAAACATGAATTGTCTGATTTTCATCCCCTTTTTAGGTCAAATCGGCCTCTGGGGCTATGGTTCCTATTCGGCGACAAAATTTGCACTTCGCGGTTTAGCGGAGTCGATACAAATGGAACTGGCGCCCTATAACGTTTGGGTCACGGTCGCTTACCCACCAAACACGGACACTGAGGGATTCGGGGTCGGTGGTGTTCTGTTCGGTGATGGCTTGTTTTGTCTTGATTACCCTTCCCCTTCCGACTGAGATTCTGTCAACAAAGTCCGTTTGACCGGTTTGTCTAAAATGGCCAATACCAATCATTCAAGCGTGTGTCGAATAAAACAGCAACAACTGCAAGTTGGCAATGGTAAAAAAGGTTTTTTTTGCGCAAAAGCAACAACAAAAAGTGCCGTTGGCTGGCAATAATGGTATGAAAACCGGTTTTTTTTCAACGATAAAACAACAATTCTTAATTCAGGAGGAACGAGAGTCGATGCCGCCCGAATTGCAGGCGATCACTGGCGCTGCAGGACTGTACGAGCCGAAGGTGGTCGCCAAGGGCGTGCTGGACGACACGCAAAAAGGACACTTTGGTGAGTTACAGTCAAACTCGAAATTCTAGGGAATCAGCTGATTTGGTTGCATGATCACGTGTGCATGCTTTCTGTGCAGGCATTATTGCTGTGGCGGCGGTTTGGTTTGCACAAAGCGCGTGCATCACGTTTTCACCAACCAATCAGCTGATTCTCTACAAATTTAGAGTTCGGCTGTAGGTGGCTGATGGTGATCACGGTTCAGAGCGGACCATTATATAAGCGTGTGGTGTACCGCGGAGCGATTTTGGGAATTCCGACTCAGGGTTTGAGGGATCAAGGACAGCATCGTGGTACACCAACTTTACGAACGGGTGACGGGTCTGGTTGGCTCTGATTCACACAACAGTTTGATTGGTTTGAAATGCCGGCTGAGTGGCTGAGTGGATAGCACTTGGGACTTCCAATCGGAAGGCCCGGGTTCGAATCCGCTCGTGACCACTCGGCTGCCCCGGGTTGCGAGGGGCTCAATGGTTCGGCACCAAAAACGTCGGCTTTCTTGATTCACAAGATTGCTGTTCCGGTGGCGAGGAACTCAATGACATCGCGCCCATGCATACCAGCGCAGCTTGCCCAACGCCCACTTCTATAGCAGAAAAACTGCTTCCAACGTCGCAGCCCATGTGGTGGACAATAAAAAATTGCGACAATGCCTTTCCCCAAGGGCGTTGGGTAAGGATAAAAAGGGGGCAACAAACAACAACAACATTGGTTTGAAATTGTGCTATTGAGTTTATAACTTTATTCGTGTTCCGGACCGTCGTACAGCAATGTAAGATGTGCATCCGCTGCAAGCAATGGCATAAACTTTTGATTGATCTCTCTGAAAAATGAACAGTTCATAAAAAAACACGTCTCTTTGAGTCTAAACACAGAACTTTTGTAAAAACAAAATAACGCTTTCTCATGCAGCGAGCTGTTTCGGCGTCGACGGCTGCTTCATTGGCATCGCGTGCGCGGGCATTGCGGCCGAGCGGAGCGTGCTGCGGCTGCTGATTCAGTGCTCGCTGATGGGCGTGTCGCGGTTGGCATTCGCGTTCGTACAACGCTGGTTTGCGTTCGTGGTGCGCAAATGTGCCGAAGAGAAGAGCAAACGAGATTGATTGATTCGTTGATAGAGTCATTGATTGATTGATGCCTTTTTTGTTTGTGCGTCATTGAGTGATTGATTTGTTATCTTTTCGTTCTTTGACAAAATTGATTCGTTGATTTGTTCTTTGTGTCGTTTCTTTGACCGATTTTTCATTTTTTGGCCTTCTTTTGTTTCTTTGAAAATTATTTATATAGGTAATTGTCCTATTTTGTTTCTTTGATTGAGGTATTGTTGAAGTAT